>CAUYQU010054870.1:0-30048 GCA_963574635.1 Cheracebus regulus | reverse complement strand
TAAAACAAGAATCCCATTCTCTCTCCCTCTTTCTCTTCCTCTTTCTTTCTTTCATTCTTTTTTTCTTTCTTTTGCTGTTTCTTTCTCCTTTTCTCTCTTTTTCTAAAATCTCTTCCTCTTTCTTTCTCTTTCATTTTTTCTTTCTTTTGCTGTTTCTTTCTCCTTTTCTCTCTTTTTCTAAAATCTCTTCCTCTTCCTTTCTCTTTCATAAAAAAAAAGAAAAGAAAAAAGAAAAAGAAACTTGTGCATGCTTCGCGAAGTTCTCGTTTTGTGTTTTTCAGCTCCATCAATTCACTTATAGTTCTAAGTTGTCCATTCTCGTTAGCATTTCATCAAATCTTTTTTCAAGGTTCTTAGTTTCTTTGCATTGGTTTAGAACATGTTCTTTTAGCTCACAGAAGTTTCTTTTTACCCACCTTCTGAAGCCTGATTCAGTCATTTCGTCACACTCCGTCTCCGTCCAGCCTTGTTCCCTTGTTGCTGGGGAGGAGTTGTGATCCGTTTTTGGATGAGAGGTTTTCTGTTTTCGGGTGTTTTCATGCTTTTTGCACTGGTTTCGTCCCATCTTTGTGTATTTATCCTCCTGTCGTCTCTGTAGTTGCTGACTTTCAGATTGGGCCTCTGAGTGGACGTCTAGTTGTTGATGATGAAGTTATTTCTGTTTCTTAGTTTTCCTTCTAACAGTTTGGCCTCTCTGCTGTAGGACTGCTGAGGTCCACTCCAGGCCCTGCTTCCTGGAGATTACCTGCAGCAGCCTCTGCACTTTCACTGGGAGCTGCAATCCTGAGCTGCTCCTAATCCACCATCTTGGATCTCCTCCCAATTATCAAAATTTCTTAAGAGAACATAGACTTGTTGGTTAAAATTAGTAATATCAAAAGCCTAGAGTAAAGTATTCCTCAGGAGCTAGGGAGGTAATCAAACCTCTGAAAATCTTACACATTATCCTTTAAGACTTTAGAGAGAGGAGTCTTCAGCTCCATCTCCCTAAATAGTTCATTACATTGTTAGAATGGAAAAGCTCTCAACTGTGAAAATCAAAAGTTGTGTTCTAGTCAGATCATGTTTTCCTATTAGGTAGCATTCATTTTTTTCTTTCTTAAAAAAAAATTAAAATTATTTCTTGCCCCCTGCAACTCTGAAGCCTCTTTTTTTTTTTTTTTTTTTTTAATTTTTTTGAGACAGAGTCTGGCTTTGTTGCCCAGGCTGGAGTACAGTAGCACAATCTTGGCTCACTGTAACCCGCTCCTCCCAGGTTCAAGTGATTTTCGTGCCTCAGCCTCTGGAGTAGCCAGGATTCCAGGCATGCACCACCAATGCCTGGCTAATTTTTTTGTTGTTGTTGTTAGAGATCGGGTTTTTCGATACTGACTAGGCTGGTCTCAAACTCCTGGCCTCAAGTGATCTGCCCTCCCAAAGTTCTGAGATTACAGGCATGAGTCTCCTCACCCTCTTGGAATTAAAAAAAAAATTTTTTTTTAAAGACAGTGTCTTAGTCTGTTGCCCAGGCTGGAGTGCAGTGATGCGACCTTGGTTCACTGCAACCTCCACCTCTTGGGTTCAAGTGATTCTTTTGCCTCAGCCTCCCAAGTAGTTGGGACCGAAGGGGCACACCACCATGCCTGGCTGATTTTTTGTATTTTAAGTAGAGATGGGGTTTCACCATGTTGGCTAGGCTGGTCTCTCAAACTCCCAACCTTAAGTCATCCACCCGCCTTGGCCTTCCAAAGTACAGGGATTACAGGTGTGAGCCACGGCACCTGGCCAGAATTTAATTTTTTTTTTTTTTTTTGAGACAGAGTCTCACTCTGTCACCCAGGGTGGGGTACAGTGGTGCAATCTCAGCTCACCACAACCTCTGCCTCCCGGGTTCAAGCAATTCTGCCTCAGCCTCCCGAGCAGCTGGGACTGCAGGTGCGAGCCATCACAGCTGGCTCATTTTTGTAATTTTAGTAGAGACAGGGTTTCACCATGTTGGCCAGGCTGGTCTCCTTACCTCAAGTGATCCACCCACCTCGGCCTCCCAAAGTGCAGGGATTACAGGCATGAGCCCCTATGCCCAGCCAGAATTTTAAAATTTTTTTATGGAGATGAGGTATTGGTATGTTGCCCAGGCTGATCTTGAACTCCTTAGCTCAAGTGATCCTTCTGCCTCAGCTTCCTGAAGTGCTGGGATTATAGGTGTGAGCCACCACATCTGGCCATCATTTATTTCTCATTGATTTTCCAGTTGTTAATTATTTCTTATACTTCAGCTTTTATTTTTTGCAACTTAAGAGTTTTATAAGCAAACACGTCTTTGTTACCATTATACAGAAGTCACCCAACTTTTCACAGAAGAGAGCTACTTTTGATTCCCCAATCCTGTGGTTGATATTTAGGTTGGAGTTTAACAGTTGCTTAATAAGAGGTGAATGACTGCCAGCTTAGCTTCCCTTTCTACTGGGCCTCTCTGGGAGCCTGTGGGAGGAAGCAGTTAAGAATTTCGTATTTGGACAGACCTGTAATTAAGCAATCCCTTTGTCATATTTTTTAAAAAGCAATTTAAATCTAAGTGAACCTACTTCTAAAACAGGGAAAGAAAATAATTCACTTCAGCAAGAGATTAACTGAAATAGAGTATTTATCTCCATTTCCTTTGTTTTCTAGGAGCAGGCTGCCCTCTGGGGGTAAGCAGTATGCCATCAAGGCTTTTAATGCATTTCATGCATTTTGGCATTAACTACAAGCTTCAATTATATTCTTCTGTGTACATTAATTGCACCACCCTGAAATGTGATATTTACAGGACCACTTTATGATGACTCTATGAAAATGAATGGCAAGATCTGTATAGAGACTTGCTTAGTTGTTAATGTCATTCTATATTATAAAGTTCTTAGAAAAAAGGAGATTGTTTGCTTACATCATTTACTATTTTAATAAACTTAGTTTTCAGGGACCAAGAGCTTGACTTTCGCTTTTTTTTTTTTTTAACAGAATATTGGAAGTGGCAAGATGTTCTCAATTAACAGATGTGGGCTTTACCACTCTAGCCAGGGTAAGTATCTTCTTTAGATTCCATAGGTTTGTTTCCATAGGTTTTGTTAGGGCTTTTTATTTCAGAAGAACAAGCAGCAAGGGAAATGGTATCAGAATTGAGGGTGTGAAACAGGGTTTCATGCTATAGCTACAGACCTATTGATACCAGTAAGAATACAAACTGCTTTAGAAATGCACACATGCATTGGAGAATATGACACCTCTTCATGAGGCTTTTTTTTTTTTTAATTTAAAAATTTTTTTAAGATAGGCTCTCGCTCTGTCACCTAGGCTGGAGTGCAGTGGCATGATCTCAACTCACTGCAACCTCTGCCTTCCAGATTGAAGTAATTCTTCTGCCTTAGTCTCCCAAGTAGCTGGGATTACAAGTGTGCACCACCACGTCCAGCTAAATTTTGTATTTTTAGTTGAGATGGGGTTGTACCATGTTGGCCAGGCTGGTCTTGAACTCCTGACCTCAAGTGATCCATCCACCTCAGCCTCCCAAAGTACTGGGATTACAGACGTGAGGCACTGTACCCAGCCTGTGAGACTTGATTCTCCACAATTTCATAAGATAATAAATTAAGCCCGTGCTTCCTGGTATTTTGTGAAAGAAACTTACTTGGTTATTTGGCATATGACTAGTGGATGAAAGTAACATTGAAAACCACATGTCTGGTTTTATTTTTATTTTTTGAGATAGAATCTTGCTATGTTGCCCCGGCTGGAATGCAGTGGCGCAATCTCAGCTCACTGCAGCCTCCACCTCCCAGGTTCCAGCGATTCTTCTGCCTCAGGCTCCCAAGTAGCTGGGATTACAGGCGCACACCACCATGACTGACTCATTTTTGTATTTTAAGTAGAGAATGGGGTTTCACCATGTTGGCCAGGCTGGTCTTGAACTCCTGACCTTAGGTGTTCTGCCCGCTTCAGCTTCCCAAAGTGCTGGGATTACAGGCATGAGCCATGGTGCCAAGCCAGCATGTCTGGTTTTAAATGGAAATGTTTTAGATTTTCTGTATTCTCCTGAAGATTTTAATACTGGATGGGTTTGTAAATTACTGTATAGTAATACTTAAAATTATACTGACTTTGACCAGTGTTACGGGACAAGGGGATGGTCATTTGGTTTTAGGCAGATTGACAGAATACTAATTAGGTGGGGGCCAGCACATGGCATGACTAAAAGAGCACATAGGCCAGATGTAGTGGCTCATGCCTGTAATCCCAACATTTTGGACGGCTGAGGAGGCAGGCAGATCGCTTGAGCCCAGGAGTTTGAGCCCAGCCTGGGCAACATGGCAAAATTTCATCTCTATAAGAAATACAAGGCTGAGCACAGTGGCTCATGCCTGTAATCTCAGCACTTTGGGAGGCCAGGGCGGGCAGATCACAAGGTCAGGACATTAAGACCAGCCTCACCAACATGCTGAAACCCTGTTGCTACTGAAAATACAAAAATTAGCCAGGCGTGGTAGTGTGCACCTGTAATACCAGCTACTCAGGAGGCTGAGGCAGGAAAATCAACTCAGAGGTGGAGATTGTGCAGTGAGCCAAGATTATGCTACTGCACTCCAGCCTGGGCAACAGAGCAAGACTCCATCTCAAAAAAACAAACAAAAATTAGCCAAATGTGGTGGCGCATGCCTGTAGTCTCAACTACTCGGGAGGCTGAGGTGGGAGAATCACCTGAGCCTAGGGAGGCAGAGACTGCACTGAGCCATGATCACACGACTGCACTCCAGCCTGGGTGACCAAGTGAGACCCTGTCTCAAAAAACAAAAGAAAAAAAGGCCGAGTGCGGTGGCTCACGCCTGTAATCCTAGCACTTTGGGAGGCCGAGGTGGGTGGATCACCTGAGGTCAGGAGTTCGAGACCAGCCTGGCCAACATGGTGAAACCCCATCTTAAAAAAAAAAAAAGAAAAAAAAATGAGCATGACACCAGCTCTGAAACACTAAAGAATTCATCAGTGCCGGGCACAGTGGCTCATGCCTGTAATCCCAGTACTTTTGCAGGCCGAGGCGGGCCGATCACCTGAGGTCGGAAGTTTGAGACCAGCCTGACCAACATGGATAAACCCCATCTCTACTTTTTTTTTTTTTTTAAGTCAAACCTGTGAGTTCAAACAAGGGGTTTCACCATCTTGGCCAGGCTGGTCTTAAACTCCTAACCCTGTGATCCATCTGCCTTGGCCTCTCAAAGTGCTGGGATTACAGGTGTGAGCCACCGCACCTGGACTTTTTTTTTTTTTTTTTTTTGAGATGGAGTCTTACTCTGTTGCCCAGGCTGGAGTGTAGTGGTGCCATCTCTGCTCACTGCAACCTCCACTTTCTGGGTTCAAGCAGTTCTCCTACCTCAGCCTCCTGAGTAGCTGGGATTACAGGTGTGCACCATCATGCCCAGCTCATTTTTGTATTTTTAGTAGATACGAGGTTTCACCGTGTTGGTCAGGCTGGTCTCAAACTCCCAACCTCAGGTGATCCACCCACCTCCACCTCCCAAAGTGCTGGGCTTACAGGCGTGAGCCACCTTGCCCAGCCCTCATTTCTACTAAAAATACAAAATTAGCTGGGCTTGGTGGTGCCTGCCTGTAATCCCAGTTACTCCAGAGGCTGCGACAGGAGAATTTCTTGAACATAGAAGGCGGAGGTTGCAGTGAGCCAAGATTGCACCATTGCACTCTAGCCTGGGCAATGAGTGAAACCCTGTCTCAAAAAGAAAAAAAAAGAATTCATCAGTATATTTAATATTACCTGTTAGTTTTCTGGCCTTAAAGTTTTCTCATATTTTAAAGGTTTCTACTGTAATGTTTGGTTTTGTACTTTGTAGAATTGCCATGAACTTGAAAAGATGGACCTGGAAGAGTGTGTTCAGGTAAGATTATAGATTTTAATTCAGAAATACAGTATGGTAGACACTTAGAATCTAATACATGACATCAGAATGTCCAGTTCTCTGCCCTAGTGTAGGACTCTTTAGTACCTGACAGCATTGCTGGTTTTTCATTAAGTAAGACATCTTCCAGGCAGAAGTGCTCATGGTATGTGTCACAGAACTGTGGAAATACATGTCATCAATCAGGTTGGCATTAGAGAAAAAGGAAGCCTAAGCATTCAGGCCATAAAGCCATTAAAAATATTTCCTTAGACCTATAGAGTTATGATACTAGTAAATAATTAAAGCCCCATCACATGGATCTATATAGCACTGCCTTTCTATAACTTTGCTGTATCCTATATCCCTGGCATCATTAGTCCTGGAGACCTGACTCTACATAGAACTATGCCCTTAGGGCAAACTGATCTCCTTATTAACAGTTTTTATTTTTTATTTTTTATTTTTGAGACAGAGTTTTACTCTTGTTGCCCATGCTGGAGTGCAGTGTAGCGATCCCAGCTCACTGCAACCTTCGCCTCCCAGTTTCAAGCAATTCTTCTGCCTCAGCCTCCCAAGTAGCTGGGATTACAGGCATGTGCCACTGTGCCTGGCTGATTTTTTGTATTCTTAGTAGAGATGAAGTTTCACCATGTTGGCCAGGCTGGTTTTGAACTCCTGACCTCAGATGATCCACTTGCCTCAGCCTCTCAAAGTGCTGAGATGACAGCTGTGAGCCACATTAACAGTTTTTATTACCAATTTTAAGAACTTCTGAGATTATTAATTGACCAAGGAAAAACTTTGAAGATGGGACTCCAAAAAAAGAAAGAGCACTTAATTTTTTAATGGTAAAAAGAAAGGGAGATATGTTAGTAACTGTAAAAGCCACTTTAAAAAAAATTATTTGTTGTATGGCACTACTTAACAGCTATAAGTTCTTAGTAAACTAAAACTTGTTTGTTTACATCCATTTATGTCTTAAACATGCCTGAGTGTCCTCTATGTCCCTTTCAGTGTTAGTCCTTCTGAACGGACATGCCTGCCTGCTTGCCCACCCCCTTTCTCTACCTTTTTTAGCCCCCATGAAGCTATGTGTAGTAGAAAATAATAAACTTAGAGTTGAAGACAAATTTGAAAAGAAGTGCTGATTTACTTTCAGTCCTAACATAACTATGATAACTGTTTTCCTACCTGAATGTTAATAGTTAACCCAGATTCCAGCACTGCCTGGCTTCCACCTTTGGGAAGATAACCCAAGTTATCAATTCTGAGTTGTGGCATGCTTTATTAAAAATTTTAGGATGGGCCAGGTGCAGTGGCTCACGCCTGTACTCCCACCACTTTGGGAGGCTGAGGCAGGCAGATCAAGAAATCAGGAGTTCAAGACCACCCTGGTGAACATGGTGAAACCTATCTCTACTAAAAATACAAAGATTACCCAGGCGTGGTGGTGCACGTCTGTAATCCCAGCTACTCAGGAGGCTGAGGCAGAAGAATCACTTGAACCTGGGAGGCGGAGGTTGCAGTGAGCCAAAACTGTGCCATTGCACTCCAGCCTGGGCAACAAAGCAAGACTCCATCTCAAAAAAAAAAAATTGAGCATGTTCCAACATTAATTTATTTTCATAGAACACTATGTTCTGATTCCTTTTTCTGGTGATTCTAAAGAGAGCAAAGTCCAGTGAGTAGAGCCTCTCAGGTTCAAGCAGTTCTCCTGTCTTAGCCTCCCACATAGCTGGGATTACAGGTGCCTGCCACCATGCTTGACTAGTTTTTGTATTTTAGTAGAGACAGGGTTTCAACATGTCCAGGCTGGTCATGAACTCCTGACCTCAGGTGATTCACTGGCCTTGGCCTCCCAAAGTGCTGGGATTACAGGCGTGAACCTCTGTGTCTGGCCCCACTCAGACTGGTTTTGAACTTCTAATCTCAAGCAGTCCTCCTGCCTCAGCCTCCCAAGCAGTTCAGACTGTAGGTGCAAATCACCACATCCAGCTACCAAGGGGACAGATTTTGATTCATTTAAAAAATAAAACACATTTTGAATAGAGCTGTCCAAAGATGAAGACTAGAGATGACTAGATGTATTCAAATGTAGCCTGGGTGGATTCTCATAGAACATGTTCTGGTAGCCAGTGGAATTTAAACCGAAAGATTCTGTTATTTGATGCTTGATTATTAAAATGTCTGGACTAGAAATGTAGTCAAGAATGAGGTAGGGGGACTGGGCGTGGTGGCTCATACCTGTAATCCGAGCACTTTGGGAGTCTGAGGCTGGTGGATCACCTGCGGCCAGGAATTCGAAACCAGCCTGGCTAACACGGCAAACTCCGTCTCTACTAAAAATGCATCGGGCACAGTAGCTCATCCCTGTAATCCTAGCACTTTGGTAGACTGAGGCAGGTGGATCATCTGAGGTCAGGAGTTCGAGATCAGCTTGGCCAACATGGTGAAACCCCATCTCTACTAAAAATACAAAAATTAGCTGGGCATGGTGGCACACGGCTGTAATCCCAGCTACTTGGCAGGCTGAGGCAGGAGAATTGCTTGAACCCAGGAGGCAGAGGTTGCTCTGAGCTAAGATTGCACCACTGCACCCCAATCTGGACAACATCAAAAAATTTAAAAAAATTAAAATTAAAAAATTAAAAAAATTAAAAAAAAAAAAAAGAAGTGCTGGGGGCGGTGACTCACACGTGTAATACCAGCGCTTTGGGAGGCCAAGGTGGGCGGATCACAAGGTCAACAGATGGAGACCATCCTGGCCAACATGGTGAAACCCTGTCTCTACTAAAAATACAAAAATTAGCTGAGCATGGTGGCACACACCTATAGGCCCAGCTACTTGGGAGGCTGAGGCAGGAAGATTGCTTGAAGGGAGAGGTTGCAATGAGTCAAGATTGTGCCACTGCACTCCATCCTGGGCGGCAGAATGAAACTCCATCTCAAAAAAAAAAAAAAACCTAGCCTGTAATCCTACCTGCTCGGGAGACTGAGGCACAAGAATCACTTGAAGGCGGAGGTTGCAGTGAGCCAAGATCATGCCACTACACTCCAGCCTGGGCGACAGAGCAAGACTGTCTCAAAAAAAAAAAAAAAAAAAAGAATGAGGTATAGGGTTGCTGGGTCCAGTGTCTCACACCTGTGATCCCAACACGTTGTGCGGTGAGGCAGGAGGATTGCTTTAGCCCAGAAGTTGAAGACCAGTCTGGGGAACATAACAAGACCTGAAAAGTTTCTACCCGAAAAGTTTTAAGCCTCGGGCATGCCGGGCGTGGTGGCTCATGCCTGTAATTCTGGCACTTTGGGAGGCCGAGGTAGGTGGATCACCTGAGGTCAGGAGTTCAAGACCAGCCTGGCCAACATGGTGAAACCCCATCTTTAAAAAAAAAAAAAAAAAAAGTCTCGGGCATGGTGGTGCATGTCTGTAGTCACAGCCACTCAGGAGACTGAGGCAGGAAGATAGCTTGAGCCTGAGAAGTTGAGGCTGCAGTGAGTTGTGATCACTCATGTTGTAATCCTAGAGTTTTGGGAGGTTGAGGTGGTAGGATTGCTTGAGCTCAGGAATTCGAGAGCAGCCTGGGCAACATAGTGAAACCTTGTCTCTACCAAAAAAAAAATAATAATAATTTAAAAAATTAGTCAGTCATGGTGGCTTGTGCTTGTTGTCCCAGCTATTCAGGGGGCTGAGGTGGGAAGATTACTTGAGCCCAGGAATCTTAGGCTGCAGTGAGCTATAGTTGCACCACTGCACTCTAACCTGGGCAACAGAGCATGACCCTTTCTTTTTATTTTTTTTATTTATTTTTATTTTTATTTTTAAAAGATGGGGTTTCACCATGATGGCCAGGCTGGTCTTGAACTCCTGACCTCAGGTGATCCACCCACCTTGGCCTCCCAAAGTGCTAGGATTACAGGCGTGAGCCACTGCGCCTGGCCTGTTTTTATCTTATTTGAGATAGTCTCTCACTCTGTAGCCTAGGCTGGAGTGCAGTGGTGCAATCTCGGCTCACTGCAACCTTTGCCTGCCAGATTCAAACGATTCTCCTAACTCAATCTCCTGAGTGGCTGAGATTACAGGCATGCGCCACCTTGCCTGGCCAATTTTTGTATTTTTGGTAGAGACGGGGTTTCACCATGTCGGTGAGGCGCGTTTTGAATTCCTGACCTTGTGATCCGCCCACTTCAGCGTCCCAAAGTGCTGGTATTACAGGCGTGAGCCACTGGGTCCAGCGCAAGACCCTTTTTAAAAGAAAAAAGAATCAGGTATGGCTCTGGATTTTATTGGATTATACCTAAAATCAGCATATGTATTTCTTTCAGATAACAGATAGCACATTAATCCAACTTTCTATACACTGTCCTCGACTTCAAGTATTGGTAAGTTTGACTTTGAAAGTTTTCTGTGTTTACTGGGTTTAATCAAAAACCAATACTATATTTCAAGAACCCATCTCTTAGTGTCTGGCTGCCATTTTAGGAAAGGGTGCTTCCCCAGATTGCCAGCTTACAGAGGACCAAAGGAGTACCTGAGTGAAGTAGGAAACTGAGATAAGAATTGAAAAAGTTAAATGTCTTCTATATCGATATTTGAAGACTGAAAACTGCCATGAAACCTATGAGTTCTCTCTTGCAGATAACATACTCCAGCCTGAATGATATTTAAATTTCTAGAGATCTAGAGGATGAGATGGCCCAAAATACAGTTTGTTTCACCTTCAGATCAAATGTTACTGGTCTTAAGAATGGAACAAATCTGCCGGGCGCGGTGGCTCATGCCTATAATCCCAGCACTTTGGAAGGCCAAGGTGGGTGGATCACAAGGTCAGGAGATCAAGACCATCCTGGCCAACATGGTGAAACCCCATCTCTATTAAAAAAAAAAAAAAAAAAAAAAAGAATTGAACAAATCAAAGCTTTAACTAAGAGGAGTTCTGTTCCTCTTTTCAGTAAGGCTGGGCATGAGGAATGCATTCTGGGTGACTGTTCTGTATCCGGGCTCATTTTTGGTGTTTGGTGGCACAGTGCTATCCAGAATTGGGTCAAGTTTTCTGAGTTTCCCTGAACCAGGGATTTAATAAATACTGATGAAGAGATGATGTGATGAGATGATCACACTTGACAGCTGTAAAAATCTTCAGCTAATTAATTGTTGGGGCATGTCCCTGAACCAGATACTCAGTTATTTAGTTCAAATTCCAGAAAATAGTATGAATGAAAAACTTGATTCCCATTTGTACCTGTAGAGAAGAAAAGTGTTAATTTGAGGAAGGGGTAATTTTTAGGGCTGTCTTACTTTGTTTATGAACTAGTTCATAGTCATTACATGCATTTATTAAATGTATTTAGAGTCACACACCAAAATATCAATCACTGATTGCCAAAAGCATAACCCCACTATCTCCAGTTTTCTTAATTTCACCATGTGGATGTAGTGCTGTCTCCGTATTCATCAAAATCAAACCAAAATGTCTCCTTTCCAATTTTACACAAGCCTTTGGTAGAGGAATGCCAGAAGATATTTCAGCATTCTTCCTTGCTCTGTTTGGTTGCAGAGTCTGTCTCACTGTGAGCTGATCACAGATGATGGAATTCGTCACCTGGGGAATGGGGCCTGTGCCCATGACCAGCTGGAGGTGATTGAGCTGGACAACTGCCCACTAATCACAGATGCATCCCTGGAGCACTTGAAGAGCTGTCACAGCCTTGAGCGGATAGAACTGTATGACTGCCAGCAAATCACACGGGCTGGAATCAAGAGACTCAGGGTAAAAATGGCTACATAACTCTCCAGCTCTAGCGTTCTCAGCACTTTCTTCTCTCTTTTTTTTTTTTCCCCCTAAATTTAGATTTGTATGATTTTTATATTTACTTGAACATTTAACAAGGAAAAAAAAATAGAGTGTAAACCTAAGGGCAGATAGTTTTTTCTTGTGGTTCCAGAGATGGAAATTTAGTAGGAAAAGACCCACCGAAGGGAAGAAAAGTAGGTCTTCACCCAGCGGAGTCTCTCTGATAATGTCTAGGGCTTAATAACTTTCCCAGATTGAAAAAAGGAAGAAAGAAAAAGCACATGCCACATTTTTGTTCTAAAGGAAAGAAAGGAGTAACAGAGAAAGTGTTTGGTTAAATGGGATTTAAGAATTTAATTTGTATTTGTGTTTCACATTAAACCCTTTTCCTGGGGTTCATATTTTTTTAAGACAACAAGTAAAGTAGATAGATTTTTACCTTTTCTGTCTTTCTTTTCTTTTGAGAGATGGGGTCTCACTATGTTGCTCAGGCAGGAGTACAGTGGCACCTTCTTAGCACACTGCAGCCTTGAACTCCTTGGCTCAAATGATCCTCCCACCTCAGCCTCCCCAGTAGCTAGGACTACAGACACACCACTACACCTAGCTAATTTTTTGAAAACCTTGGTTTTTTTTCTTGTTTTAGGACAGGGTCTCTTCTGTTACCCAGGCTGGAGTACAGTGGCTCGATCTTGGCTCACTGCAACCTCTGCCTCCCAGGCTCAAGCCATCCTGCCACCTCAGCCTCCCAGTAGCTGAGACTACAGGCGTGTGCCATCACACCAGCCTGATTTTTTATATTTTTGGTAGAGCATTTTACCATGTTGCCCAGGCTGGTTTCAAACTCCTGAGCTCAAGTGATCTTCCAGCTTTGGCCTTCCAAAGTGCTGGGATTGGAGGTATGAGCCACCATGCCCAGCCTTAAAAAAACTATTTTGTATTGTGAGGTGTGTACTACAAAAAAAAAAAAAAATACTTTGTAGAGACCAGGTCTTGCTATGTTGCACAGGCTGCTCTCAAACTTCTGGTGGCCTCAAGTGATCCTCCCACCTCAGCCTCCCAAAGTGCTCAGATTACAGGTGTGAGTCACTGTGCCATGCCCAGATTTTTACCTTTTCTTTTGGCCCTATCCACCATGAGTCTCGCTCTGTCACCCAGGCTGGAGTACAGTGGCATGATCTCAGCTCACTGGAACCTCTACCTCTTGGGTTCAAGCGATGCTCCTGCCTCAGCCTCCCGAGCAGCTGGGATTACAGGTGCCCACCACCACACCTGGCTAAGTTGGTTATTTTTAGTAGAGACAGGGTTTCACCATATTGGCCCAGCTGGTCTTGAACAACTAACCTCAAGTGATCCACCGCCTCGGCCTCCCAAAGTGCTGGGATTACAGACATGAGCCACTGCTCCCTACCAGAAAAAGAAATTTTAAAAAGCTGGAATAATTTGTATGTTGGATTGTTCTGCTCAACAGACATTTATTGGAATATCTGCTTTACACCTGTGTGCTTATTTAGGCCCTTAATACCAACTTCTAGGCCAGGCACGGTGGCTCAGGTCTGTAATCCCAGCACTTTGGGAGGCCAAGGTGGGAGGATCACCTGAGGTCAGGAGTGCAAGACCAGCCTGGCTAACATGGTGAAACCCCATCTCTACTAAAAATACAAAAATTAGCAGGGAGTGGTGGCTCCTGTAATCCCAGCTGCTCAGGAGGCTGAAGCAGGAGAATCACTTGAACCAGGTGGTGGAGATTGCAGTGAGATCATGCCATTGCACTCCAGCCTGGGCAACAAAAGTAAAACTCCCATCTCAAAAAAAATACCAACCTCTGGCCGGATGCGATGGCTCACGCCTGTAATCCTAGCACTTTGGGAGGCCAAGGCAGGCAGATCATGAGGTCAAGAGATGGAGACCATCCTGGCCAACATGGTGAAACCCTGTCTCTACTAAAAATACAAAAATTAGCCAGGCATGGTGGTGGTGCATGCCTGTAGTCCCAGCTACTTGGGAGGCTGAGGCAGGAGAATCATTTGAACGTGGGAGGGAGAAGTTGCAGTGAGCCAAGATCGCGCCACTGCACTCCAGCCTGGGTGACAGAGCAAGACTCTGTCTCAAAAAAAAAAAAAAAAAACTAACCTCTAAAAAATCCATGTTGGCCATATGGCCTTGAGCAAATAAGAGTGCCAGACCTTACCTTGAGTTCCACTTGGTCTAAGTTCCTCTTCCCCTCTTCACACATAGAGGACTGTGAGCATAATTGCACTGGGGGAGGCCTTGCAACCATATATTTTCTACACCAAAGAGAACTAAGAGCCACAGGTCAACTAGAGTGACTTATATGGCCTGCTTATATTAGGTTTCCTAGACTGCCTGGCTGTCAGGAATCTCTTCTGTCTCTCAACCCTCAGGAGATGGACCTATTATCTGTTCTTGAAGTCATTTAGCAAGCACCTTTCCACTTTAATATGCTATTGCTTCTGGGCTCAAGCAGTTTACCCACCTTGCCCTCCCAAAGTGCTGGGACAATAGGTGTGAGTCACCGTGTATTTATAAGTACATATCTAGACTATATGTGCCCAAGAGCACAATTCCCATCTTGACCATCTCAGTACTCCCTCACTTAACTATCAAATTGCTTTGAATATAGTAGGAATTCAGAAATACTAATTTAGACATGTTGTTACAAGAGAATAATGAGAGTTTTTTTTAATATCAGGGAAAAAAATCATTGTCCACAATGACTTGGAAAAAAATTATTTTAAAGTAATGTAGCTAGCCAGGCATGGTGCCTCATGCCTGTAATCTCAGCACTTGAGAGGCTAAGATGAGTGGATCAGTGGAGGTCAGGAGTTTGAGACCAGCCTGGCCAGCATGGTGAAACCCCTTCTCTACTAAAAATACAAAAATTAGCCTGGTAGAGGGTACCTGTAATCCCAGCTACTCGGAGACTGAGGCAGGGGAATTGCTTGAGCCCAGGAGGCAGAGGTTTCAGTGAGCCAAGATTGCAGCACTGCACTCCAGCCTGGGCAATAGAATGAGACTGTCTAAAAAAAAAAAAAAAAAAAAAAAAACACAACCAAATACTCAAGTAGCTTCTTTCAGCTATGAGCATACAACTGGAAATCCTTTTTTGGAGAAGAAAATAAATTAGTATGATGTCTTTCCTCAGTTGCATTATTACACAAACAGGTACCAAAGTTATATGAGTTGTTCTGGTCATTTAAAATAACCTAGGATGGAACAAAGTAGAATGCAGGCCTTCTAACATCTTGACCAATGCTTAGCCTTTGCCCTGCTTTCATGTTCATTGAGCCCCTCGGTAGTTTTTTTGAAAAGCAACATTGCTCTTTCTGTTTAAGCCCTCTCTTTTAAATGTTTAATGTTTCTTGTCTTGTTTCAGACCCATTTACCCAATATTAAAGTCCACGCCTACTTCGCACCTGTCACTCCACCCCCATCAGTAGGGGGCAGCAGACAGCGCTTCTGCAGATGCTGCATCATCCTATGACAATGGAGGTGGTCAACTTTGGTGAACTGAATATTTAATGACACTTCTAGAGCTACCGTGGAGTCTCTCCAGTGGAAGCGACCCCAGTGTTCTGGGCAAAGGTTACAAAGTGAGGGGGGTCAGTGTCCAGATCCCTAGAGCTACACATACATACACATACACACACTCACCCCCATCCACTCTAGCCCTGTGACCATGGGACTGAAGTTTGTGATGGCTTTATCAAGTAGATTGGTAAAACTTAACCATTCCTGTTGAGGTGCCCAGAGGAAAGTCATAGGCTAAGATAGAGGGAGGGGCATTCCAGCAAACCCAGTGTTACTGCTACTGTGGTTTTTAAATTTTTGTCTAGGGGTTTCTTTGGGGATTTTGGAACATCTGCGTCTGCATCTGCAGTCCTCCAGGGTCAAGAAAAGCATGGAAAGACAATATATGATGTACCCAGGGACCAGAAAGAAAATTTATTTGCATCTTAGAAATGGTAGACATTCATTGTGACTACAGAGCTTCTGTGCTTCCTTGTTTCCATGCCAACATGCTGAGCATGCTCACAAAGAAGGCTCGTCCATTCCTCCTGTGTTTTAGTATTTGGCCCAGAGATTTCCTAAATGGTTGCATTGAAATCACTGTGGTCCAAATGTAATTCTTACACACTCAAATTATCACTGTCTGTAGCACACTTGTGCACATGTCTTCCATTTTTTCTTGCTCCCTCCCGCACTCTTGCTCAGTCTGTCACCTGTTCAGTCTGCTTACTCACTCAGTTGTTACTCTTTTGCTGTTGTCGTGTTTACAGTTTGCATTTTGAATGATCAGTTGGGATTACCAAACATTTTTTTAAAAGATATCAATAAATATTTTTTTAATTCTAAATTTTACCATTAGGGGACCCTGCCTGAATCTTTGCCAATCTGGAAGGAAACTGTCACAAAAGCAAGAAAAGTTATGAGAAGAAATTGACTATTTTGATGAAAACAGATGCTGCCTTTTGGTTTCTATTATATCTTCTGATATATGATAATTTGCATGATATGCCCAATATTCCACCCTACACATTTTTCCTTCTGTCAGACTCCAACTTAATAAGGAAAGAGACAGATGTATTATTAGGAAAGAGTGGAACGATAAATCACAAAACCAAGCCTGAAAGTCCCCACCACCGAAGTTCAGACATTAATGATTAGTGTTACTAGATATTTACTGAAATCTAGGAGTGATCAGTAGCATCTCTGACCTGTGGCTGTGAGGTTGTTTTGTTTTAGCAGGAATGCTCCCAGAGGAGCTGTGTATTCTAGCCAGTCTGTTTCTCTCTTTTCCCCCATTTCAGCCTTTCAGGGATATAAGAATGGCACTATAACAGCTGGTCAGCTGTATGTCAGTGTTAATGGATTCATATGTTGGCACCCCAAAGGGCCAGAACCTTCCCAGAACCTGTCAGTCATCTCTCTTTCCTGCTCCAGTCTTTTTTCTTTTCTTTTTTTTTTTTTTTTTTGAGACAGGGTCTCTCTGTTGCCCAGACTGGAGTGCAGTGGCTTGATCTCGGCTCACCGCAACTTCCACCTCCCAGGCTCAAGTGATTCTCCTGCCTCAGCCTCCCAAGTAGCTGGGATTACAGGCACGCAGCACTATTACCCAGCTAATTTTTGTATTTTTAGTGGAGATGAGGTTTCACCATTTTGGCCAGACTGGTCTTGAACTCCTGACCTCAAATGATCCACCTGCCTCAGCCTTCCAAAGTGCTGGCATTACAGGTGTGAGCCACGGCACCTGGCCCTGCTCCAGACTTCTGAATGAAGTATGAATGTAGACAGGTGAACCATTGAGGCAGCTGAAAGAGAACATTGAGAGAAAGTAGGGGGTTGAGTGTCTCTGCTCAGCCTGGGCACTAGAACTAAGGGAGGAATTTAGTGTCTGTCTAGGACTTACAGTCAAAGAAGAAGTAACCTCTCTCCCCCCAAAAAATCAGAGGATGAAGAAAGTAAAATGAGTTTTTAAAGCATAAGAAGTAAATTTCTAAACCCCAAGGTCAGAAACCTGAATGTGATTTTTAATAGGGTGATTTTGGCAGGGGGGGTCCTTTAAGACATTAATATGCAGTCCATCATAATCTTAGATAATCTTCTATGTGATCCAGACTGTTAGAAGGCTTGTTTTATTTATTTATTTTTATTTTTATTTTTTTAGAGATAGGCTCTTGCTATCTTGCCCAGCCTCGACTCAAACTCCTGGGCTCAAGCCTTCCTCCCATCTCAGCCTCCCAAGTAGCTGGGACTACAGGTGTGTGCTGTTGTACCCAGCTTAAGAGGCTTGTTTTAATGCTGCAGTTGCTGATTCTACCAGCATACGTAAGAATAAAGTCTGATTTATTTCTCCATTGATTTAGAAGGCAATCAGATGAAAGGGTCTTAGAAGTCTATACTACCCATCAGTATTTAGCATATTAAATTTATTTTAAATCCTGTTTTATCGTGCCCCTTTAAAAGTGCAAATTACTTGTTTTATTCATTCCTCTCTCCCCTTAATCTCTTTCAGATTACCTTATAAGGAATATAACATGAAACTCAGTTTCCTGGCTGTACCCCTCCACACATACAAATATATAAGTGCATGCACACACACTTCCAGATGTGGTTGATAATGTTCAGATCCCCAGGTTATTCATTCAAACAAAACTAAAGGAGAAAACTATTTAGGGGCCATCTGCTCTAAAGTTTAAGGTGGTTTTTTTGTTGTTTTTTTAGTGCCTGTACAAATTGACCATAAAACCCAGATTGATTAGTGAATGTGGATTTGAATTGCCTATGTTGAGGCTATTAAGGTAATTCTTTACTTAAAAATAAGTTTAAAAGACCCTATTCATCAGGTCATGAAGATCTTGGAAATGGTGTTTCTCTACTCAAAGGGTATACCCACAGGCAGGTCCATGGGGACTTGCCCTGGTGATCCCTGCTATTAAGGCAAATTCTAGCCTGTCTGGGCCAAGAATGGTCAAGTAAGAGAGAACGAAGACCCAGGGGTGTGCAGCACTGGCTTTTATTTTATCAGGCAGAAGTCTTACTCCTTTCACAAGAAAACTTCAGGCTCATCAAGCTTGGAAGGAAATACATTTTTTATGCTGATTTGCAGCCTATGCCAGCTGATGAATATGCTAAGACTTTGAGAATACAGAGCATGGTAAGTTTTGGTCAGGTGGAAAGGAGCCTGACATCTGAACATAATGCTTCCTCTCTCAATGTCTGTGATACTTGTGAAAATTAAGTAAGGATTAATGTAGGAAAAATTCTCTACAGGAAAAGCTAATTGGTCTGTATGTCTAACTTCATAGCCACTCCCAAACATGCCTTTTATAACGAAAAAAACAGTGAACAGAGAGAAAAGATTTGGGGGTAAGTTACAAGGTACCCTCAAAGCTACTGCCCTAAACTTACAGGTGGGCAAGGAGGAATTATGGTAGTATCTCTGGAGAAAGTTCTTGAACATCCAGATCATCTCTTTTCTAAGCAGTTTCCCCCATCTCATCCCTTACATTTTCCGACATCATTTGCTACATAAGTGTCTTTTCATCCTCCATCAGCTCCATTGAGCTGACTCCAGCTTATTTTTGCACTGATTTCCACCATTTCCTTTCCACACCCAACCTTTCCCTCTATTTAAAGCCTCCATCTCACCCTCAGTAATGCTGCTGATGTACTCTCAGATGTCTCCAGTCTAGCTTCCTCTTTGAATTTCTCTCCTACTCCAGGTGCTGTCACGGGCAGCCTTAAGTTCAATACCTGTCAGGTGGCTCAGGCCATTTTTCATTAGGTGGTCTTTGGTGTTCGCATACTGAATTTGAATTGAGTTGAAAAGCAAACTGTTGGATGTGACATTTTACAGGGAAACCTGGTAAATTTATGATGCTTTATCTTGGGCTTTCCAGACTATTTGAGTTATTCAGTATAGCTATAATGCTTCAGTAGCCACAGTCTTTTATTTCATGTAATTGCCTTGTAAAATACATTGTTACAGCTGGGTGTGGTAGCTCATGCCTGTATCCCAGCACTTTGGGAGGCTGAGGCAGGTGGATCACAAGGTCAGGAGTTCCAGACCATCCTGGCCAAGATGGTGAAACCCCCGTCTCTACTAAAAATACGAAAATTAACCAGGCGTGGTGGTGGGCGCCTATAATCCCAGCTACTCAGGAGGCTGAGGTAGGAGAATCACTTGAACCGGGGAGGCGGAGGTTGCAGTGAGCCAAGATCGTGCCACTGCACTCCAGCCTGGGCAACAGAGGGAGACTCCATCGCCAAAAAAAAAAAAAAAAAAAATGCGTTTTTACTAGTTTGATAGCTCACTAATGCCGTGGGGGACTAAACAAAATACATGATGAAACTTGGTTTGAAGTTGTTAGAAAGTACGAGAGTGAGGCCAGGCACCATGGCTCACGCCTGTCATCCCAGCACTTTGGGAGGCCAAGGCTTGAACTCACAACATCGGGAGTTCAAGACTAGTCTGACCAATGCAGTGAAACTCTGTCTCTATTAAAAATAAAAAAATTAGCCGGGTGTGGTGGCGTACACCTGTAGTCCCAGCTACTCAGGAGGTTTAAGGCAGGAGAATCGCTTGAGCCTGGGAGGCCGAGGTTGCAGTGAGCCAAGATCGCGCCACTGCACTCGAGCCTGGGCGATAGAGCGAGACTCCATCTCAAAAAAAAAAAAAAAAAAAAAGTGCAAGAGTGTGCCTGGAAAGAAGACAGTGAGCATCCTTTCTGCCTGTGTAGTCAGCATGTCCTTAATTGATCATGTTATTGGGAGAAGAGCACTCATGGGTCATGGTTGACCCTTGGTCGTTTTATGTTTATTGTGCTGAAAGTCACAGACTGTTCATGCCAGTTGCTACCAGTGAGAGGAGGGGTTTAAAGGAAACTGCTGTGTTCTGCCTTTTTCCTCCTTATGTATATGATTTAAGGGTAGGCTTTTATCCTGGTTGTATTCCCTAGCTGACAGAATCTCTCAGTCATATGTTTGAGCTCTAAAACACTTTACAAAAAGATTGCCTATCTGCCCACCAATTCTAGGATCTTTAGTCACCTCAAACCCAGGCACTGTGAATTAGCTAAGTCCTGTTTGAGAAGAAATGTAGGATGTTTGGTTGGCGTTCTTGAGACAGAACCTCTCTCCCCATTAATGGTATTAGACCAAAGAATTCTAAAGCAGTAGAAGGATAGGGGGGAAAATGGAGTCCCAGGCTTTCCTTGCCTTTATTTCTATATAATTTTTTTTTTTTTTTGAGATGGAGTCTTGCTGGCACCCAGGCTGGAGTGCCATGGCACAAACTTGGCTCACTGCAACCTCGGCCTCCTGGGTTCAAGTGATTCTTCTGCTTCAGCCTCCCAAGAAGCTGGGATTACAGGTGCCCACCACCAGCCCAACTAATTTTTGTATTTTTAGTAGAGACAGGGTTTTGCCATGTTGGCCAGGCTGGTCTCGAACTTCTGACCTCAAATGGTCCACTTCCCTCGGCCTCCCAAATTGCTGGGATTACAGGCATGAGCCACCGTGGCTGGTCAATTTCTATCATAAGTTTTAAATGTAAGATTGGAAGATGCAGAGAGCTGTATAAAACCATGTCAGTAGGGTATGATTAACCCAGGTAGTTTAGGAATAAAATTGGGCTGTATCTGTCGGGTGTGGTGGCTCACGCCTGTAATCCCCTCACTTTGGGAGGCCAAGGCAGGCAGATCATGAGGTCAGGAGATTGAGACCATCCTGGCTAACATGGTGAAACCCCATCTCTACTAAAAATACAAAAAAGTAGCCGGGTGTGGTGCCTGTAGTCCCAGCTACTCTGTAGGCTGAGGCAGGAGACTTGCTTGAACCTGGGAGGTGGAGGTTGCAGTGAGCTGAGATTGAATCACTGCACTCCAGCCTCGGCCAGAGAGCTAGACTCCACCCGCCCCAAAAAGAAAAAATGTGGGCTGTATGCAAGTGCCCTAACTTGACATTTTGATTCTCCAGCAGAGAACAGAGGTTACCAACCTTGCCTTCTCATTTGGGATAAACTTTTGTGTGTGTGTAGTTTTTTTTGTTGTTTTTTTTGAGACCAAGTTTTGCACTAATTGCCCAGGCAGGATTGCAATGGCATGATCTGGGCTCACCTTAACCTCTGTCTTCAAGGTTCAAGCGATTCTCCTGCCTCAGCCTCCCCAGTAGCTGGGATTACAGGTGCACACCATTACCACCTGGCTAATTTTTGTATTTTTAGTAGAGATGGGGTTTCACCATATTGGTCAGACTGGTCTCGAACTCCCGACCTCAGGTGGTCTGCCCGCCTCAGCTTCCCAAAGTGCTGGGATTACAGGTGTGAGCCACCACACCCGGCCCAGGATAAACTTTCTACCTGCCTGAAAGTACCACATGAGGCACGCGAGTTTCTTGCATGAAGGACTTCAGCAGCTTCCCCCTCAAGTCACAGCTACCTGTTGTACCTATTTTTATTCTTAGACACATCAATTCAGTGTCTCTGAAGCCTTTGATCGTTAGTCAGTACATAACCCCTCAGGTGTGGCTGAGTTGATCTTTGGAGCCCAAGAGAGTTAATTTTCCAGAGAAAAAGAATTAGGGCAAGCTCCCCTGTGGGATGTTAAGAGAAAGTCCATGTGCACTTCTTCCACCTTTGCCTTGTGTTTTTTAATAAGTGCTTGTGAGGTTCAGTTTGCGGATGTTGAGTCTTAGTGCTTCCTCAGCCAGGGTGGTTTATTGCCCTTTTATGAAGAAGAACCATGAGCAAGTAAAGTCCTATCAATAGTCTTTTCTGTTTTGTGTTTTATAGTCTTATTTTGAAGAATTGGCATGGGAAAATGGTAGATGAGGTTCAAATAAAGGAGAGAATTAGCTCTAGAATTGGGGTACTCTGCCTCAGGTATAGCATGTCCTGAATACATAGTGATGACTGCCTCACACATGGGTACATTTACTTTCCTCTTTGTCTGATGAACTCCACCCCTTTTTTCTGGCAAAGAGGGCTCCTACTTTCTACACACTTAACCGGTCATACAGATGGGTTTTGCTACCACCAGAAGAACCACAAGTGCATCCCAGCTGCATCTGAGTGTGGTTTTGGTACTAGGACAAGAGAGATGAGCAGTAAATGACAATCTCTACTCTAGGAAGAAATGGGAGAAGGGAGGTGTCTAGACACATTTACCTTTTCTCTTCTGCCCTGTCCCAAGAACCAAGGATCATCTTTGAAGTGTGATGTCTTGTTAAATTGGAAGAAAACTGCTTCACTAAGTTTCTCTTGTCATTATCTCATTAATTCAGATCTGTACCACATTGCTGCCCCCCCACACGTATATGTTTCTTACCTTAGCCTAAACCTTCTCCACCTTCTCAGCCCTTGAAGTCATTACCAACCCACCCCCCCTACCCGCCCCCCACCGTTTTTATGGCACTAGAGAATGAAAACCTAAGGTCTTAGAAAATCTTAACTTGAAAAAGTGTCTAAGTGGCATGGTTTGACTAATTACTTTTTTCCCCCATGACAAATAATTTTCTTTCCTAGTGCTATATAATCGATTTTTAATAAGTGAAACCTTTGCTGCTGCTTTTTCGGGTTTACATTACTTTTTTCCTTCCCTTAAGAATAATTTCTTATCTGTGCTTCTCTGATGACTGTTAATTTCTAATAGTGCAGGAAGGGATGAACTTGTGATTTCTTCTCGCTCCCCTCCCCACTCCACTTCCAAATTACACACTAACTTATAACTCCTAGAGCCTATTGGCACCTACAAAAGATCCATGATACCGTGCTCCTCAGAAGCTACCCCAGCCCTTTCTCGCCATGCTGTGGCTCTTGGAGCCCTGAGTGTCTATGACTACCCACTCCAAAGGGTGACTGTAAGAGGAGAGAGGCCTTCTTAATTTTGCATTTCTTAATTTTTTCTCCATTCCTGCTTTATGACTTGGCCTTCAGATGCTTCCTACTCTGGCCTCTTCCTTTTTTCTCCCAGGAATTGTTTCTAGGTAACCTGCCGTGTGCACTTCTCAACTGCTCTGCTCACCTTTGCCCACCTTCCAGTGACCCTGAGAGCACAGATCCAAATAATGTGGCCTGTGCAGAGCTCAGAGAACTGTGAGGACTTCCCATGCCTGTCAGACTCTGCTCAGGGACAGAGATGAATGGGGAAATGGTGCTGTTGGAGACATTTTTATCTTCAAACCAGGCTCTGTTTCATCCCTGCACCCCACACCCCCATCCACTCCCCTGAGGGGGTAAAATGCAGAGGTGGTTGGCCACAGGATCTAATCCCCTCCTTCCCCAGCTGTGGGGCCTACCCTGGAGTGCTGCAACGTGTGGGAGCTGCTCCTTGCTTGTTTCTCCACCAGGCCTATTCCAAATGCTTAGCCAATCTCTGGAGCTGACAGTTGCCTATGGGGTAACTTAGCATCAGGTCCCATTAGCTCTCCAAGTGACTGTTTCCACCCAGTACTTTTGGCGCTTGAGGATGGGGGGAGTTGTTATTTAAAATAAATAAAATCCGAGGTGGCAGTAGAGGATTCCTTTTGCTTTAAAAATCTTTGGACTAAAAAAATAAATATAAAAATAAAAAAATAAGTTTTTTATATATAAATATATAAAGTAAATTGTTATGTAACTATTATTGTTTCCTGTATGTTCTAATTTTGTTTTATGATGTAATTAAAGAAAATAAGCTGTGAAGACTTTTCATTTTCCTGTGGAAATAGCCTGACTTGGAGCAGTGATTTTTAACTTCCTTGAAGCCTAGAACTACAAAGGGCTCCTGAGGCTGAATGGACTTCTTTTTGGCATCCTTACATTTTTAAATACTCCTTAATAGCCTTTAATACTCATTTATTGACTCATTTAATAGCCTCTGTTTAATACTTTTTAACAGCCATTATTTAATACCCTGAGCTTCATCTGTCCTTAAGAAACAAGAAAGACATATTGTAAATAAGTTGCCTTAATTTGAAAGATAAAATTCAACCCAGGTCCCTTCTCTCTATGCAGAGCATTCATTGCCCTTACCTTGACTAGGAAGGAGTCAAGATGGAGTAGTGTAATGGTTAAACACAAGCTCAAAAGTCAGATTGCCTGAGGTCAAACCTATACCATTTATCCTATATGACCTCAGCCAATTAACCCCCCCTTTCTCAGTTCTCCATTGGTAAGACAGGGATAACAGTATCTACTTTGTACAGTTGTAAAGATTAAATGAGATAATGGTACATAGTAAACACCCAACATGTTGGCTGCTTTTATTCTCTTTATCCCAATGAATATTTCAATACCTAGTCTGTGCTAGAGGCCTCTAGGACATAGAGATACACAAACATAAATGCAATAGGGTCCCCATCCTTTTGGTAGAGGTGAACAGTAGAGCCAATTCAGCAAATTAATTTAAATCTCTATCTACCTTGCCATGAAGCACCCTTGAGGAGCCCTGTGGAATCATAGGCCCCACTTCACATCCGTTTATTGTCCCACATAAGGTAAAGACCTACCTTTACCCTAGATTAATCCCAACATAGTCCCTTCCAGGGATGTGAGCAGTGTCTGCTCAGTTGTTCATATTAACTTTGAACTAAATATTCAGCAGACTCTTAAAAATGACTTGTCTTCCACTTTGTGCCTATGAAAATCTTCAAATGTAGTTTTCTGTATATTTAAAGATTTTCATAGTAAAACTTGGAGGGGGAACAGGGAAAAATGTAACAGAGTTAAGATATGACCTGATACCATTTATCTTTTAAGAAAGCACGTAATATTTAATATAAAAGTGGTTCTCTAGCTGGGTGCAGTGACTCATGCCTGTAATCTTAGCACTTTGGGAAGCCAAGGCAGATGGATCACCTGAGGTCAAGAGTTTGGGACCAGCCTGGCCAACACGGTGAAACCCTGTCACTACTAAAATTACAAAAATTAGCCAGGCGTGGTGGCCCATGCCTGTAATCCCAGCTACTTGGGAGACTGAGGCAGGAGAATCGGCTGAACTAGGGTGGGCAGAAGGTTGCAGTGAGCTGAGACTGCGCCACTGTACCACTTCAGCCTGGGAAAAAGAGTGAAACCCCATCTCAAAAATAGATTTTTGAAAATTGTTTTCTATATAGAAAAATATGACTAGATTCCTATCTGACAAGAAACACAAAAATCAATTTCAGGTGGATTACTGACCTAAAAGTGAAAAGCAAAACTAAAATTTAAACTTTTTTTTTTTTGAGACACAGTCTCCCTCTACAGCCCGGGCTGGAGTGCAGTGGCACGATCTCAGCTCACGGCAGGTAACCTATGCTGCCCAGGTTCAAGCAAATCTCCTGCCTCAGTTTCCCAAGTAATCTTGGCCAGGCTGGCTTGAACTCCTGACCTCGTGATCCACTTGCCTCAGCTCCCAAAGTGCTGGGATTACAGGCGTGAGCCACTGCACCGACTAAAATTCAAACTTTAAAAAATACGCATATGGCCCTTCTGCTGCCATATAAGACGTATCTTGGTTCCCCTTCACCTTCTGCCATAATTATAAGTTTCCTGAGGCCTCCCCAGCCATGTGGAACTGTGAGTCAAACCTTTTTTTTTTTTAACCTCTTTTCTTTATAAATTGAAAAATTTTAAAAAAAAGACCGGGCACGGTGGCTCACGCCTGTAATTCTAGCACTTTAGGAGGCTGAGGTGGGTGGGTCAGGAGGTCAGGAGTTCAAGACCAGTCTGGCCAACATGGTGAAATACAAAAATACAAATTTTGTAAAATGCGAAATTTTTACTAAAAATAAAAAAATTAGCTGGGTGTGGTGGTGGGTCCCTCTAGTGCCAGCTACTCAGGAGGTTGAGACCAGGAGAATCGCTATTGCACGCCAGTCTGGGTGGCAGAGCGAGACTCCATGTCTCAAAAAAAAAAAAATGCTGGGGGAGGTGGCTTATGCCTGTAATTCCAGCACTTTGGGAGGCTGAGATGGGTGGATCACCAGGTCAGGAGTTGAAGACCAGCCTGGCCAACGTGGTGAAACCCCATCTCTACTAAACATAGAAAAATTAGCTGGGCATGGTGGTGCGCATCTGTGATCCCAGCTATGTGGGAGGATGAGGCAAGAGAATTGCTTGAACCCAGAAGGTGGAGGTTGCAGTGAGCCAAGATTGCACCATTGTACTCCAACTCTGGGCGACAGAGCAAGACTGGGTCTTAAAAAATATATACATTTATGACTTTAGGAAAATATTTAAGATCAAAAAATGAAAGATTAATAAAATTTAAGGTTTTCAAAAAGGCTAAGCACAGTGGTGCACACCTGTAATCCCAGCTACTTGAGAGGTTAGGTGGAAGGATCACTTGATACCAGGAGTTCAAGATCAGCCTTGACAACAGAGACCTCATCTCTTAAAACTCAGAAACAATATGTCTGATTTTTTTTTTCTAAAAGATGATAGCCCCATAGCCTTAATTCTAGAGAATAGCTATAGTATTTCCTAAATCTCTTAAAACTTCTGTTTTGTTTTCTGAAACAGTCTCGCTGTCTCCCAGGCTGGAGTGCAGTGGTGTGATCTTGGCTCACTGCAACCTCCGCCTCCTGGGTTCAAGCAATTCCCCTGCCTCAGTCTTTGGAGTAGCTGGGATTACAGGCACACGCCACAACACCTGGCCAATTTTTTGTATTTTTAGTAGAGACGGAGTTTCACCGTGTTGGTCAGGCTGGTCTCAAACCCCCGACCTCAGGTGATCCACCTGCCTCCACCTCCCAAAGTGCTGGGATTACAGGCGTGAGCCACCGCACCTGGCAGAACTGAGTTTTTTAGTAGGTACAGTGATTTGAGTATTGTCTTTTGGAGGCTTCAGTAATTAGTTTTGCTCAAACTAATTGGGAAAAAAAAGATCCAGCTGGATTGATTTATTCCCTTGTTCCAGACCCCATCCTTTGCCCTAGTTTATAGTTTAAGCAGAAGACATTTCCCCTTGGGGACAATAAAGGCAAGAAAACTGAACACTACATTAAATGTTCAACACATTGGACTACACATTAAGTATATATACCTTTTAAAAATTAACTTTTAATTTAAAAAGGAAGGGGGCGAGTAAAAATTTTAAATGAATTGTACACTCTTAGTGTTCAGCAGCCAACACCGCTCATGGCAAAAGCTCTTTTTCAACATTGCCAGTTTTTTTTGCCTCATAAACTTGGCCAGCTCAGAATGAATGGGCAAGGGAGACTTCCAACAACCATTGCTGCTGAGGAGAAAGAAAAGTGGAGCTGGAGGCTACTTGCCTCCTCCCCAGGGGTAAGATGCAAGATAGTTTGGTTCACCTGGAGTCTGGTGAGTCAGCCAAGCGTTTTAACAAGGTTTCTGGTGAAGACCGAGCCATCGGTCTCGAGCAGTAGAGTTCCCCTGGCCTAGATCACAACCAAGTAGTAGCCATCTGGATTCTGCACTGAAAACAGTAAAAAGGCATCAATGGGATGAGTAAGGTCCTCAACCTCCAAGCAGCCTACAGTGTGTCTGGCACACCCAACTCATAAAACCACTTCACATCTACCTCTTCCTACCTACCCCCCTTGTATACATACACCAAGCTGACCAGCTCTGGCATGTGGAGGGGTGGAAGGCAAACATCTGAATAACCAGATGCCAAGCAGACTAGTCAGAGGTGCTGTAGGCCAGGTGATGTCCAGCAAGCACCTGTCCTGCCTTGTATCATGAGGGGGGCAGGTGGAGAAAAGTGGCACCTTAGCTTCCCCTCTAATAAACTCCCTGACAACAGAAACTGGAGCATTTTTTACTTCATGAGAATGCATTTATTCAACCACATTCTTCCTAAGCAGTAAATGTCTTTTAGCTATACAAATCCTCCTCCCCTTGACATAAAGTTGGCATTCACAGATGTTTGCTAGTTAATTGGGACGCATCCACTTAACCCTCTTCAAAGAGCCCTTTTCTTTTTTTTTTAGACAGAGACTCGCTGTATTAGCCAGGCGGAGTGCAGTGGGGCAACTTCTGCCTCCTGAGTTCAAGTGATTCTCCTGCCTCAGCCTCCCAAAGTGCTAGGATTACAGGTGTGAGCCACTGCGCCTGGCCCCCAAAGAGCCTTTTAGTCTCATTTAGGAGACAGAATATATGCTCAGCACACTCCTATCACCCTTTTTAGGGCCGGCCAGCCACACACCTCTGCTTCTAAAATCCCTGCGTTTTTTCACCACAGCCACAAAATATGATTCATCCTTAAAATTCTGGACCACCTGTAAGAGAGAAGTGGGCACAAAGACAATTTTGTCCTTAGAGCCAAAGAGAACAAGCCATGCCATGAAAAAGCAAGCTGAATCTGAGGCAGAAGTGTTAGGAGGCCTCCATGGGGACTTGTGACGGGAAATGGCTGCCTTTTACCTGGTCACTGAGGAGAATGAGGATGCCCCTAGGGCCCTGGTGGAAAAGGCAATGGATCTGATTGGCTGGGAGGGCCAGGAGCTCAGCCAGTTTCCCCATCAGCTCTACAGCACTGAGTTCATCCAGAGAGATCTCTTGATAAAAGTCTTGGGGAATGGGCAACACAGAGGCAGGGGTCAGTGGGGGAAGAGGGTTCAGAGATGCACCCACAGGAAACCAGGGGTGCCAGGAAGACGGCCATGGGTGGGGGAGAAGTAAAGAAGGAAAGAAGTCTACCTCTCATCCCTCACCTTTTGGGAGGTGTCTGAGGGGAACCCCCAGTTTAAAGACATAGGACACCCACATATATATATTTGAGACAGAGTCTCGCTCTGTCACCCAGGCCAATCTTGGCTCACTGCAACCTCTGCCTCCTGGCTTCAAGAGATTCTCCTGTCTCAGCCTCCCAAGTAGCTGGGATTACAGGTTCATGCCACCATGCCCAGCTAATTTTTTGTATTTTTAGTAGACACGGGTTTCACTGTGTTAGCCAGGATGGTCTCAATCTGACCTAGTGATCCACCCACCTGGGCCTCCCAAAGTGCTGGGATTACAGACAGGTGTGAGCCACCATGCCAGCCTAGGACACCCACATATTAATGGCTGGGACTCAAGTGTATCACAAGATGATGTTCTAATTCCATATGCTAATGGAGTGACAGTCTGGTCAGGTGAGGGAGTAGAACATGGTAGAATAAACCCATGGAGACATTCTGGAAGGAGAGGGACTAATCTGGTCATAGAAGGTAGGGGAATGCCAAGAAGGGTATCATGGGTCCCAGGAATGGTGGGGTGTCACCCTCCCCAGAAGAGGTTTCAGGCAGCTACACTCAAATTTTCTGTCTTCTGGAGAGAGGCCAGAACCTCACCTGAGTCAGGGTTCTTAGGACCTCATTCTTTTGCCTAGAGGCCTTCTGAGCCACATACAAAGTCGGTGGTGGATGGGCCTGGGCCAGGAAAACAGTCTATGTATCAGCCTTATATCTGAACTAACAGCTCCCACTTCTAGCCCCCATCCTAGAAAAGATCCTAGCCTCCTCCCAGGTCTCAAAGGAGGGAGGTCACTAAGCAGTTCTTAGATATTTAATGAATGCTGGACACTAGGGGGAGAAAAAATGGGGGGGAAAACCCACAAACATCTTTGTCCCCAGAAATGGAATGATGCAGGTGGATCGCCATAGAAGGAGGAGGTCACAGGAGCCTA
This sequence comes from Cheracebus regulus, assembly GCA_963574635.1. NCBI lineage: Eukaryota > Metazoa > Chordata > Mammalia > Primates > Pitheciidae > Cheracebus > Cheracebus regulus. The sequence continues at coordinate 237 of CAUYQU010054870.1, read as the reverse complement.
GCTTTTCACCCCAGCCCTGCCAGCCTTGGGTTGTGACCTCAGACTGGTCACTGTCCTTCTTGGGTCTGAGTTTCTTCTGTAAAAAGAGGGAGTGGGGAGAGAGAGATCCAAGATGGCCGCGTAGCAGCAGCTCAGGATTGTAGCTCCCAGTGAAAGCGCAGAGAGCGAGTGGATGCCGCAATTGCAGACGAATTTTTGATGCCCACAGACTGGGAGATTCCCGGAGAAGGAGCCACA
>CAUYQU010054867.1:0-24042 GCA_963574635.1 Cheracebus regulus | reverse complement strand
CTGAGGTCGGGAGTTCGAGACCAGCATGACCAACATGGAGAAACCCCATCTCTACTAAAAAAAAATACAAAATTTGCTAGGTGTGGTGGTACATGCCTGTAATCCCAGCTACTTGGGAGGCTGAGGCAGGAGACTTGCTTGAACCTGGGAGGCGGAGGTTGCAGTGAGCCAAGATGGCGCCATTGTACTCCAGCCTGGACAACAAGAACAAAACTCTGTCTTAGAAAAAGAAGGAAAAAAAAAAAAAAAATAGAAGAGCTGGAATTCAAATTCAAGCAGCTTGGATCCAGAGTCCTTGCTCTTTGCTTTTTGAGATGGAGTCTTGCTGGGATTACAGGTGTGCACCACCACACCCGGCTAATTTTTGTATTTTTAGTAGAGACTGGGTTTCGCCATGTTGGCCAGGCTGGTCTCTAATTCCTGACCTCAGGTGATCTGCCCGCCTTGGCCTCCCAATATGCTGGGATGACAGGAGTGGGCCACTGTACCAGGCTCAGAATCCTTGCTCCTGACTGCTACGCTGCACTGCCCCAAGACCTTGCCACACTCAAGAAGGGCTGCCATGCACAGTCTGGTTCTTTTGTTCCAGCAGAGCCAGGGGTGGTTTTCATGGACCTGAGCATGTGCTCCATGTTTCATGTGGGTGTCTGATTGGGCCTCAGTTCAGAGAACAGCAGGAAAATGACCTCCCTTCTGTCTGACTTGGCCTGAAGATGTGTCTGATGAACCAAGCTCACCGACAGCAGGGTTGAAGCTGGATACACAGGCAAACGGGGCTTTCTGAAATACTAGAGGAAGTGCCCTCTGTCCGTTTCCACAGGGTGAGGGGCTTCCATCTGCTCATTTTCTGGGTGGCTGTTATAGACAAATAATCCAGGAGAAGGGCCTTCTGTGGCTGCCTGTAGGAGGCGCTCGTAGCTGCAAGGCCTGGGTCTACGGGAGGCAGGCAGCTGTGTGCGGCTGGAATAATCTGGCAGGCACAAATTAGCCCAATTCTCCTCTGCTGTTTAAAGTAAATATGATGCAGGGTGTAGTGCCTTGGCCTGTAATCCCAGCACTCTGGGAGGCAGAGTGGGAGGATCACTTGACTCCAGGAGTTCAAGACCAGCCTGGGCCACATAGTGAGACCCCCTTCTCTACAAAAAATAAACAAAATTAGCTGGTCATGGTGGTGTGTGCCTGTAGTCCTAGCTACTCGGGAGGCTGAGGAAGGAGGATTGCTTGGGCCCAGGAGATCGAGGCTGCAGTGAGCCAAGATCACATCACTGTACTCCAGCCTGGGCAACAGAGCAATACCCTGTCCCCCAAAAAAGATTAACAAAGTAAACATGGACTCTCTCCCTGGCTGTCTGGTGCTAAGAGTGGAAAGTAAGGTACTGGTGTGTCTTTTGGAGGAATCATCTAGACCTACCCTTTTGGTTTACATATGGATGAGCCAAGATCCAGAGAGGCTGAGTGACTTCAACCTCACAGAGCACATTGGCTCCAGAATGGGGTCCAGAACTGAAGCTTCCATAACTGTCGGTTCTTTATTCTCTTCCCTAGATATCAGACGGGTGGGGAGCAGGTCCTAACACGTCTGAGACCCCCAGCTGCCTTGCGTCCCAAGTCCTTGGCCCTGTTCTGCCCCAGACAGTCTCCAGTGTCCTGACCTCGGGCCATCACCTGTGCGTGCCCGGTCTTCCATCTGTCAGGCGAGAGTTCAAGGATCATTGTCGCCAGATAATAATAGTCAGGAGCTCAGGGATCTTTGGACTAAAAGTGTCAGAGACAAGCTGTCAGTGACGCACGAGGATTTGGACAGGATCCTGGGGTGAGGTGGTGAAGTTGGGCACAGCGGCAGACCATGCCCAGCATGGGGGAAGGGCGTGTATGTGGTTCAGGCTTGTGTGTGTGTGTGTGTGTGTGTGTGTGCGCGCATGACGTGCTGGGAGATATTTACATGTTCCTCTGTGTGAGGGTGCAGGCCCATATGTGAATGTGCATACACATCTGTGAGAGCCCACATGCACGTACACTTGTGAGGTGTTGATACATTTCCATGTAGGTATCAGTTTGCATGTAAATACCTTTGTATAACAATAACAAAGCCTGAAGAGTCATCAAGAATATAGATGTGAAGCCAGACTGCATGGGTTAAATCCCCAGCTAGTCAGTCTTTCAGTGCCTCTGTTTCTTCCTCTGCAAAACAGCATCTACCCCATCAGGCTTTTAAAATGAGTTAACACATGTCCGCACCGTGAACATAAAGTAAGTGTCACATTGGTATGAGTTAATACCTTTATCTTTTGTTTGTTTGTTTTTGTTTTTTTGAGATGAAGTTTCCCTGTCACCCAGGCTGGAATCCAGTGGCGTAATCTTGGCTCATGGCAATCCACTTCCCGGGTTCAAGTAATTCTCCTGCCTCAGCCTCCGAGTAGCTGGGATTGCAGGTGCTCCCCCGACCACGCCTGGCTAATTCTTTTGTATTTTTAGTAGAGACAGGGTTTCACCATGTTGGCCATGCTGGTCTCGAACTCCTGACCTCAGATGATCCACACGCCTGTACCTCCCAAAGTGCTGGGATTACAGGCGTGAGCCCCCGCACCCGGCTACCTCTGTTTAAAGCAGTGTGCATTTGTGCGTGCCCGTGTGTACATATTCAAAGTTGAACGTAGCAAGTTATTAGGCCTTTTCCAGATAGGAGATCTGATTATTGATCAAATAATAAGCATGTGAGAATGGTGTTGAGAGTGTGTTTCTTTGGGTGATAAAATAATTGTGTGTTTGGAAAGGGGCTGGGCTGGAATTGCCGATCTCAAAGTCCATCCTGTCCCGGGATCCTGGGTTCCTAATAAAGAATGTGTCCTGTCAATAACATCAGCAATTCACCTGCTCCAAGATCGCCTGTGTCCTGACACAAACATGCAGACGGGGTGTGAGCCCAGCCCCAAACCCACTGGGCCAGGATGATGAAACCTCTTCCAACTTTTCCTTGTCCTCTCTCCCCTGCCATGGAGAGAAGGAAGAAAGGACCATGTGTCTCATGCTTGTCCTGTGCCTGAGGAAGAAATAAGGAAGGAAAGAAAAATGCAAGGCTCTGTCCTTCAGAGAACAGCAGTTGAGCTTCCTGCTTCTCCTTCTATTGACTGTGACCTTGGCAAAGAGGCGTCCCCTCTTCCTTTCTTCTTCCTTTAAGTGAGATCATAATAGTCTCTACCTCCCAGGGTTGCTGTGAGGACCCAATGAATTAATACACAGAAAGCATTGAAAATACTCACACCCTTAGCAGGTGCTCTGTGTCAGTTCAGTGCTTTTACTCAAAAGCAGAAACCATCTCTGACCGTGACACCCGAACTAGGCTGCTGAGGCTGGAATGGGGGGCTGAAAACGGGAAGGAGAAATGCAAATTCTGCAGTTCACGAGTATGGGTCATCAACTGCTCAATGACAGGATGAGAAGCTATGGCAGGCCTCATGAAGAAGAGCTGGGAGCTTTAGTTGACCACAAGCTGAAGAGGAGATCATTGGACAGAGGTGGCTCTTAAAAATCATGAACTCACGCCTGTAATCCCAGCATTCTGGGAGGTCGAGGTGGGTGGATCATCTGACATCAAGAGTTTGAGACCAGCCTGGCCAACATGGTGAAACCCTGTCACTACTGAAAATACAAAAATTAGCCGGGCGTGGTGGCACACGCCTGTAGTCCCAGCTACTTGGGAGGCTAAGGCAGGAGAATCGCTCAAATCCAGGAGGTGGAAATTGCAGTGAGCTGAGATCGCGCTACTGCATTCCAGCCTGAGCGACAGAGAGAGACTCCATCTCAAAAAAGAAAAAACAAAAAAAACTCATGAACTCATTCTCAGATTGAGGTGCTCAGTGTCCTGGTCACAAATGATCCTCCTCATAAAACCCTGGGATAGAGACTGCAGGGATCAGGTGCTTCCTTGTGACCACTTCTGGGCAGGGTGGCTCAGGGTACAAGCTGGATTATGGCCACAGTATATACTGTGTACTGTTACAGGGATGTCATGGAGCCTGGAGTCCATGAAAGAGGAGCTTTGAGAGGAAATGAAACCATCGGACAGGAGAGGAAGTCCTGGGCAGACAGGGTTGCCCCTGCCAAGCGTTTCAGGCTGTGGCACAAGGGAAAGAGTAGGAATAGGAAACTGTCCCATTTTGGGTTTGGGTCTGGGCTCTGCCACTGACCAGCCACGTGACCTTGGGCAAGCCACTTCTCTCTGTGGTCTTCCGTGAGTAAAAAGGGAAAATTCACTCCTACCCAGAGGGCAGGTCTGACTCTCTTTACCAGCAATCACCTGCTGAGAGTGAAAAGGGATGAGGTCTAAGGCTGGAGGTGGCTGCTTAGAGTCCCAGCAGAGGCCCCTGGGGCACCTCACTGTGTGCCTGGCAGGAGTCGGTGCTGGTCTGTAGAAGGGCTGGGTCACGTTGCTCCCACCAGGACACTTTGCCATCTGCACAGTGAGGGCACTGGGAGGTTCAGAGAGTCACAGCTTGGGATCCAAACAAGCAAGAGGTTTCTGGGTGTGAGGATTGCTCTGGAGTGGAATGGCCCTCACAGGTAGGAGTGAGCCTCCTGTAGCTGGAGGTATTTAAGCAGCTGAAGGACAATCCCTAGGCAGGAGGCAGGAAGCTGCAGAGACGGTTGCAGCGTGGACTAGAACTGCTGTTTTGGTCACTCAGACCTGATTCCAGCCCCGCTTCTCTGGACAGCACCCCTGCAATAATGAGCAGGTGACTTTATGCCTCGGAGCCTCTGTTTCCACATCTGTAAAATGGGAATAATATGCATGACTCAAAAGGAAAATACAAGTTGAGTCTTATCATGGAACCTGGCATGTAGTAGGTGCTCATCTAGTCCAGGGTCCTTCAGCTTCAGTGCTCCCAGCCCACCCACGATGCCACTCAGCCATTTCCTCTCTAGGCAACTTGGGGAAAATTGGAGTGAGGCCAGCGAGCAATGTAAAGATGCTTTTTTCCTTCCTGCCCCTCATAGTAAAGAAGATGACGATGATAATAAAAATAACAATAGCAAGCATTTATATGACACTCGCTGTGTGACAGACACCCTGTTGGTACATAGCACACACTATCTCACTTAATCCTTCAAGTTATGGGACAAGTTATCCCCATTCCTTGTATGAGGAAGCTGAGCCACAGAGAGGTGAAGTGAATGGCCCAAGGTCACACAGCTGGGAAGACGGGGAGCTGAGCTTGAACTCTAGTCTGGCTGCCCCCTGACCTCACGCTGAGCCTCTCATGTCTGACTCCAGCCCTCTCTGTGCCCACAGCCTCTTTAAGGGTCACCCTGAAACTCTGGAGAAATTTGACAAGTTCAAGCACCTGAAGTCAGAGGATGAGATGAAGGCATCCGAGGAGCTGAAGAAACATGGCGCCACCGTGCTCACTGCCCTGGGCGGCATCCTTAAGAAGAAAGGGCATCATGAGGCGGAGTTGAAGCCCCTGGCACAGTCGCATGCCACCAAGCACAAGATCCCCGTCAAGTACCTGGAGGTAGGAGGCACAGCCCAGGCGGGTGGGAGGATGGCGGGAAGGCCTTGGGGTGGGGCAATGGGATCTGGGTTCGGGTCACAGCTCAGCCACTAACTTGTGGGATGATCTATGCCACTCCTCTCTGTGCCCCAGGTTTCTCTTTTGTAAAAGGGACTGACACCCACTTTGCCTTCCTCCTGGGATCGTTGATAATGAACACATTCAGTATCTTTAATTTAATATGCCAAATTCACATCTTATTTCCAAAGAGGAAGGGGACAGGTGATATTGTGTGCACACTTGCATCCTCTCCATGGGTACGTACTATTATCATATTCACCCAATAGATGGATGGGGAAACTGAGGCTCGCAGCAGTTAAGTAGCTTGTCCATGGTCACAGAGGTGGATAACGGCACAGCCAAGATTCAAACGCAGGTCTCTATTACTGCAGGACCCCAGCCCCTAACTGCTGTTACCATGAGCATTTGCTACCATGCCTAGCACATGGCATTCGTCCTCAGAGTTGCCTCATGGCCAAAATGGCTGCAAGAGCTCCAGGCATTTCTTCCATATTCCCAACTGGAAGCAGGAGAATGCTCTCTTTTGAGGAGTTTAAGGAGTCCCAGAAATCTCATCCAACAGTTTTATTTTCATCTCATTGGCCAGAAGTTACGCTGTTGGTAAGACAGAGCACCCTGTCTGCCTGGGGAGCTGGGAAAGGTAGTCTGTTACCCCTCCAAATACAACTAGTGTTCTGTTACCAAGCAAGAAGGGGGAAGTGGTAATTAGCAGTCTCTGCCTCAGGCAGGTGCCTTTCTCATCCTCATTTTACTGATTTGGAAACTGGGAGTTCAGAGGGGTTAAGTAGCTTGTCTAAGTTCACACAGCGGATAAGCCAGGAGGTACAGTCAGATCTATGATACTCTGGAACCAGGTTCTGAATCCACTGTGGCACAGTATCACCCATTGACAGCCACCGCCACCCCTCTGTAGCCTCAACCCTTGCACCCCGCCAGCCCAGCTGCTCCACATCACCAGCGTGAACAGACGGCTCTGCACATGGGGTTATCCCTGCCTCCCCATCTTCTCTCTGCAAATCCCTGTGCATCCTCCGGGGCCCGATGCAGAAGCCACCTCCTCCTTTTGGCCCCCAGGTCCATGATCCAATCAGCTACTCCATCTGCCAGCCCCTCCCTGCCCCCTGCCACTTTATCCTCATTCCCGGCCAGAGTGCTGCCAGGCTGTGTTATAATTTGTCTCTTGCCTGGCGGTCTCCCCTTGGGCACTCAGCTCCTGAGGGGCTACCATTTCTGTGCCCCAGTGGCATGTGACGGGCTCACCATACACTTCCAATGACTGAATCCTCTCTCTAGAGGGGAAGAAGCTGAGGCTTGGAGAGAAAAACCCACGTAGCCAAGGTATCACAGCCAGTTAGCCCCCAGAATGCAGGTCCAACTAGAACACGTGAAATCTGATGCATCATCTCAGCAAAAAATTAAGACAGAGCCCAGGTGTCTACGCTTCCCCCATGGTGGACCTTCCTTCCGCACCCTTCATAAGACGGTCTCCACCTCACCTGTGGACAGATCGTCTCTCAGAGGGACTGAGGGACCGCACAGGGTGGTGGGTGCCGAGGGTGTTTTCATTTCTCAATTATGCAGCAGCCCTGTTCCAGTTTTTTAGTAGATATGAGTGGCTCTGCTATGGACTCCAGAATGTCTGAGCTGGGGGTCCAACCAGGTCATCCGGGTGGGTGAAGTCACACTTGGGGTCGGGGCAGAGGTGCCCCTGGAACTTGGTTCTCCCAAGTTCTTTAAGGACTGGGCTTTCTTCCTGACACCCTGAGCCCCTATTTAGTTTTGCGACATTCATGAAATGGAAGGTGAAGTTAGGTGTCTACCTTGATGCTCAAAGGTAGGCATTTGTGGAGCGGTCCCTGATTCCAAGCAGAGGGGTTTCCGGGGTGTTGATGCTTCTGAGCCTCCCTTTGCACGTCCCACCCCCGACTATCCCTGCTTTATGTCACTTGCACCCTGGGGCCCTGAGAAAATGAGAAACCCAGCCTCGGTTCAGCCACTGCCTCTGTTCCCAGCTCTGGCAGTGGCCAGTCCACAGCCTCCTGGGTGCAAATCCAGCTCTGTCCTCCACTTCCTGCGTGACTTCGGTCTGGCCACTTGATTGTCTCCTCTGTGAAATGACACTCCTTGGTGCACCGGCCCGGGCTGTGGCTGGGATCAAATTGGGTTAACTGTTGAGAAAGCACAGTCGCATTTTACATCCACGAGTCTTTCCATCCCTAAAGCAGCCCCACTCCCAGCTCCACTGTCCGGGCAACGAGACTGTGGGTACTAAGCAAATGGCGATGCCGAGGCTGATAGCAGACGTTCTCCCTCCTGGGGGCCAGCCGTGGGCCTCATCCCTGTCCTCCTCCTCTCTCTCCTTCCCTCCCACCGGTGTTTCTGTGGTTGATGTAAAAACTAGAAGGCTGTGTCCCCAAAACAAGGTCTTTAAAACAATAACCATACCAAGTCATTAAGTGCAAAAATTGCATACACACAAATGGAAATAGTTCCTTTCTAGAATTTCTGATTGCAAAATCCTGAATACAATAATGAAATCTGAGCATTTCCCTTCTTTTCTGCTGCCCCATGTGGGTGGTGCCCTGAGCTCTCGCCTGCCCTCAGTGGGGTCCATGTCCTGAAGAAGTGAGGGGGCCGTGGGTAAGAGTGTGGGCTCCGGAGCTGGCCCTCCTGGGTTTAAATATCCCTTCCGTTTAACGCCTCCTTGCCTCAGTTTCTGCATCTGTCGATCAAGGGTAGTGGTAGTCTCTACCTCACGACGGTGGTGGGGATCAAAGGGGTTCATCCATGGAGGCCACACAGAATCTCACCTGGTGCATAGAAAGTGCTCAGGCCAGGTGTGATAGCTCATGCCTGTAAGCCCAGCACTTTGGGAGGCCGAGGTGGGAGGATCACGAGGTCAGGAGTTCAAGACCAGTCTGGCCAGTATGGTGAAACCCCGTCTCTATCTAAAATACAAAAAAAATTAACCGGGCGTGGTGACACATGCCTGTAATAGCTACTCAGGAGGCTGAGGCAGGAGAATCGCTTGAACCCAGGAGGCGGAGGTTGCAGTGAGCCGAGATCGTGCCACTGTACTCCAGCCAGGGTGACCGAGCGAGACTCCATCTCAAAAAAAAAAAAAAAAAAAGAAAAGACAAGAAAAGAAAAGAAAGTGCTTAATACATGGTCTGGAATAAAGAGAAAGTGGGAGGTGGCCTGACTCCCATCTGGCTTTTGGTTTGTTCCACCCGGGTGACCAGCTTTTCTCCTCACCCTCCCTGCATACAGTTCATCTCGGATGCCATCATCCACATTCTGCAGAAAAAGCATCCTGGAGACTTTGGTGCCGATGCCCAGGGGGCCATGAAAAAGGCGCTGGAGCTGTTCCGGAACGACATGGCTGCCAAGTATAAGGAGCTGGGGTTCCAGGGCTAGGCCCCTGCCACCCCCACCCCTATCCGCCTGGGCCCCAGGGTCCAGAGGAGGGCGGGGTCTGAGCTCGCGTAGCCGTGTAGAGTTTGCTTCTGAGTGTCTGCTTTGTTTGGTAGAGGTGGGCAGGAGAAGCTGAGGGGCCAGGGTGGGGATGTCGAAGTTGCCTTCGCGTGCCCAGCAATGGGCCTCCCCATGGAATGTCACCACCCGGGAGCTGGGAGCGGGCCTTGGCTCACCGTGTTCTGCATGGTTTAGGTCGGACTTAATTGTCCTTTGTTCTAAATCCCACCCTAACTTCTTCCAACCTCCAAACTGGCTGTAACCCCAAATCCAAGCCATTAACTACGCCTGACAGTAACAAGTCTTTGACTCATCACCAGTCCCTTGAAGACAGCAGAATGTCCCTTTCCCGTGAGGAGGAGATCTGGGCCGGGCGGGGCAGCTGGGGAAGCGTTTGAGCATCTGGAACATGCGTGGTGGTGACTCACCTGGTTTTAATAAAACACCCTGCAACACCTCAGTCTCTGCTGGCATTTTTCATCTCCTAGAGTGACACCCCAACCAGTACCAGTGTCAAGGAGGAAATGGGGGGAAGGCACACCCTGGGTTTGTATGTGCAGAGAGTCTCAGGGAAGAGGAGAAGGGGAGGAGGAGAGGCAGGAAGGTGAGAGGGACAGGAGCCCACCCTCCTTAGGCCACCACTCAGAGGGAGGCCCAGTGCAGGGCATGGGGAAATGGAGGACACAGCCTTGGCCCAAGCCTTGGAATCACCTTCTCCTGGTGGGGGGAGGCAGCCGACGGGCCTCTGCAATACGAGGAGAGAGTGACAGGTGCGCCGGGCTGTGGGAACCCAGAGGAGAGGGACAGGACCAGGGAACGGATTGTCATCATGGCTGCAGCATCTTCAGTAACACGGGAAGGTCACCCGGCTAGTAAGTGGCAGAGCTGGGACTCAAACTATGGCCTGGAAAGCAGCAGGGACAGCAGCCAGGGAGACAGCTAGGCAGCCAGCCAGTGGCAGCTGCTGACCTTCTGGCCACCGAGAAAGGACAGACACATGGGGAATAATTTACAAACACAGGCTGGGAGACAAAATCCATATCTGCAAAGGCAGAGCGCATGGGTGGAATATCTAAGTACTGCTGGGAGGGTCAAGAAGAAAAGCTTGGCATGGAACTGAGGCAGCCAGGGAGCAGGCTGCAGCAGAGGGTGTGGAAAGGGAACTGGAAACCAGCCTGGTGGGCTGGGATGGCCCAGGTGCCCAAGCCACGAGGGCCCCGAATGCCGCCACAACTCTGCGTACCATCTCTGGGAAGTCCCAAGTTCTGGGCATCCTAAATCTTCAGTGGCTCCCAGAACAAGGAACCTTGAGCCCCCTACCCTTAAGCATCTATCTCGGGGCCCAGCCCTCCTGTCTCCCTACCCCATGATAATCCTGACCTCACTGCCCCAAACCTCAGACTAAGCCCAGGCTCACAGCTGCTGGGCAGAGCACAGCTCCTCTGCTGGATGCGGACATGTCCCAAATCCTAGCACACTGATTTATCAGGCTGTGCGGTGGCACTAGACAACCACATTAAAGGGGCACCTCGTTCCTTTCTGCGCCAGGCCTTGGGAATTCGTATGCTCTCTGAAGAGGTGGGAGAAGTGGGAGGGGAGTTCAGAGTGAGGGGAGCGTTTTGATCGTGGAGCCTGGAGACAAATTCCACGTACTTAGCGAGTAATTCAATTGCACACTCAGGCACTGAGCAGCTCTGCAGAGGATTCGTGTGCAGGATTTAAAGTTGAACAAACTGGGTCCCTGTCCGCAAGCCATTGACAGTCTAGTCAGGGAGACAGATGTGTTCTGATAATTAAATCAGGGCAGAACCCATTAGGGATGCAGAGATACCCCCTTACTTGTTATTCATTCAGCAACCATTCAACAAATGTGTGCTGAGCAGAGCAACTAAAAAAAAAAAAAAATTCAGTGTATGTGCACCTTGGATGCACACAATGGAACTGATTCTTTGTGTGTGTCTGTGTGTGTGCGCGTGCGCGTGCGTGCCTGTGATTCCAGGGAACTTCTCTTTTGAATCTTCGTTGTGCCTGAGTGGCAGATACTTAACCTCAGTTTATTTGAGATTTTTCTTTGGTTTTGGGCTGATTGCAAGGGGCTTATGTGTGCCAAGTTGTGGTGTGCGTGCATGGGGAGGTGGCAATCTGGTCGTTGCTGTCATTTGTCCCCAGAGGTGACCTCAGGACTACAGCACCTACCTGGTCTTCAGATCAAATCCTCTGCAGAGGAAACTGTGACTGCTTTTGCCTGGGACCACCTCCTCCCTGAAACACTCTTGCCCCATGAGGGTTCTACCTAGAATGTGAGGCATGGCCACAGACCTATCTGAGCTTTTTCTTTCTTTTTTTTTTTTCTTCCTCTAGGACTTGGCAGGACTTGTGCCAGGTGGCTCTGTATGGTTGTATGGGTTGTGCACTCTACATGAGTGACTGACCAAAGGAGGCAATAACAGCTGGATGAGAACTGTGCTCCAGTTACCAAGCTGTGCACCCAGAGGGGATGCCTTTTTCTAACCCACACAAGGTGCTCCGTGAGCAGGGACAGAGCTGCTTTCTCTGAGAACCGCCACCATCTACTATCTTAGTGTTTTCTCTTCAATTCTCTTCTTTATGACAGTTTCATTCTCCAACCTGGAAAGCAAAAAGTCTCATGACTTCCTCCAAGTCTTTTGTTCTTTCTGGTATATTCTTTCTGGTTCTTTCCAAGGTGACACTGCAAATCCAGGCAACAGACATGGGGTTTTTTTTGTTCTCAGCTGTCACATCCTTCCCTGAGGCTTGGACTCAGAAATCCTTTGCTTTCTGAAGAAAAGGTAAGAGCAAAAGGAATAAAGGAAATCCTGAGGGAAAAATAGAGGTTAGCATTTGAAAAATATCTGGCCAGGCACAGTGGCTCAGGCCTGTAATCCCAGCACTTTGGGAGGCCGAGGCGGGTGGATCACTTGAGGTCAGGAGTTTGAGGCCAGCCTGACCAACATGGTGAAACCCCATCTCTACTAATACAAAAATTAGACAGGCGTGGTGACACATGCCTCTAATCCCAGCTACTCGGGAGGCTGAGGCAGGAGAATCACCTGAACCTGGAAGGCAGAGGTTGCGGTGAGCTGAGATCTCACCACTGCATTCCAGCCTGGGCAACAAGAGTGAAACTTGGCTGGGCGCAGTGGCTCACATTTATAATCCCAGCACTTTGGGAGGTTGAGGCAGGCGGATCACAAGGTGAGGAGTTCGAGACCAGCCTGGCCAACATGGTGAAACCCCATCTCTACTAAACATATACAAAATTAGCCGGGTATGGTAGCTTGTGCCTATAGTCCCAGCTACTGGGAGGCTGAGGCAGGAGCATTGCCTGAACCAGGAAGACAGAGGTTGCAGTGAGCTGAGATTGTGCCATTGTACTCCAGACTGGGCGACAGAGTGAGACTCCGTCTCAAAAACAAAACAAAAAAAAGAGTGAAACTCCACTTCGAAAAAATAAATAAAATAAAATAAAAATATCCTACTGCTGTGGTATTTATTCTGTGTTAATTTAACCAGTATTTATTGAGCATCTACCACACCAGGCCCCAGACTGAGCCTTAGGGTTGTAACGGTGAACAAGGCAGACATGGTCTCTGCTTTCATGGGGCTTCCGCGGTGTGGGGATGAAGAGGAAGGTAGCCCATGCTAGGCCTCAGGGACAATAAAGGATTTAAGCAAAGAAGGAGGAAGAGGGCCGGGCACGGTGACCAACGCCTGTAATCCAGCACTTTGGGAAACTGAGGCGGGTGAGTCACGAGCCCAGGAGTTCGAGACCAGCCTGGCCAACATGGTGAGACCCTGTCTCTATTGAAAAAAAACAAAAACAAAAACAAAAATCAGCTGAGCATGGTGGCCCACGCCTGTAGTCCCAGCTACTTGAGAGGCTGAGGTGGGAGAATCACCTGTGCCCAGGGAGGTCAATACTGCTCTGAGCCATGACTGTGCCATTGCACTCCAGCCTGGGTGACAGAGTGAGGCTCTGTCTCAAAAGAAGAAAGAAAGAAAAAAAGAAATAGGAAGAGAGTTTCAGGTGTGGGAAGTGACTAAGGAGTGGCTTTCCAAATTCACTCAGTGGTACATTCACACATGCACGGATCAACTATTTCCTGAGGCCTGCAGGGTGCCAGGCACTGAGCTAGGCTCGGGGGTGCCACGGTGAAGCAGACAGGCCCTGCTCCTGCCTCGGGGAGCCGAGCAGAGTGTGAAGATGGGGTGTGGGAAGGACGGAGGGGAGGCTTGTGGGGTCCAGTCACGGTGGATGAAGATCATAAAGGGTCAGGTGGTGCATGGGTCAGGGTTTTCCAGAGAAACAGAACCAATGGCAGGTGTCTATATGAACGTTCATGTTGCCTTTTCTATATTCACTCTTTTTTTCTTTTTGTTTTTGAGTTGGAGTCTTGCTCTGTAGCCCTGGCTGGAGCGCAGTGGTGCAATCTCGGTTCACTGCAACCTCCGTCTCCACGGTTCAAGCAATTCTCGTGCCTCAGCCGCCCAAGTAGCTGGGATTACAGGCATGCACCACCACACCTGGCTAATTTTGTGTTTTTAGTAGAGACAGGTTTCGCCATGTTGGCCAGGCGGGTCTCGAGCTCCTGACCTCAGGCGATCTGCCCGCCTTGGCCTCCCAAAGTGCTCGGATTAACAGGAGTGAGTCACCGAGCTTGGCTCTACATTCACTCTTATCACCTTCTGTGAGATATCCTCCATGACTCTTACATACTTTTCACCTCTTTGCTAATCTGAGTAGGGATTTCCCTTGTTTTTTTGCTTACATATTTTTAAAGTTTAATTTTTTTTTGAAGTCAGAATGACTGTGGTCCTAGAGGTGGAGCGCACTTTATATCTAGGTCGTTGGACTTTCTAGAAATGGAAATCTTGACCACAATTTATAATTATGAATTTACTTTTTTAATTTTTTTGTGTGTCTGTTTTTCTGTTTTCTTATCGTCTTAGCCCAATGCCTAGCCTGTCATAGAAGCTCAGTTAATTTTGGTTGAGTACAAGTTATACCGTACTGTGGATATGGATATAAAAGCGTGTTGTAAGCTGTAGAGTATTTGAGAAATTAAGTGATTCAGGAGGTCCCAGTAGAACCCTGGTTCTGAACATCTGATTCCCGAAGCTGAGCTCTAGGTGTGTGTGTCCCTGTGTGCACACTGGGCGTGCGTGCTTTGACGTGTGTGAGTCTGCGCGTATGAACGTCTCTCTGACTCTCCACTCTCTGCTTTCAAGTCTGATCTCAGCTTCTAGCCACCTTACCTCCCACTTTGGAATCCACAAGTCACCCCCAGGACAGCCCAGGCAACTTCTTTAAAATCTGACCCTCCTGACTCTGCCTGGGATTGTGGCTTTCTGAGTGGAGCCTGGAAAAGTTGGAGAGGATGTAAAAGAAACCAGGGCTTGGGCACTATCTGGGGAGCAGAAGTGAGAAACTGTGAAGAGCTGTGCCCGGGATGACTCACTGGAGTCCTCAACGCAGCCAACGAGCCATTAGCTGAGCACAGCTGGGGCATCCGTGAATGCAAAACAATGAGGGGACATGCTTGATAAGGTATACACACTTACACACACATGCAAACACACAGACACACACACAAACACATGTACACACACAAATACACACATGCAAGTATACACAGAGACACACGCACATACACACTCACATGTACACACACACATATACAAATATTCTCCTAATTTCCACATTGTTCAAAGTAAAATCAGTCTGAGCCTCCACTTCCAGATTAGCAGGAAGTCTGACTTCTCCTGCAGGCTCTTCTTCCTCTCACTGAATTGCCTGAGAATGCAGGGGCTGACTCAGCCCAAGAGGGCCAGGCGGGTTGCACATGTGTGGTGGCGCTGGAGGCCCTGATCTGCCTGTTGGGGGCAGCTTCGGGTACTGCTGCCCTGTCACCAGCACACAGTTGTTCTCTGGGCACCCATCCTGGGCAAGCTGGCAAGTCCTTGTCCAGTGCCTGTTACTTCTGTTTTTGGAAACAGATGCTCGGTGCTGCAAAGAAAAATCAGCACTGAGACAAAGGATCTTTCAGCAATGCAATTTTAACTTCCTGGACTGCAGGAAGGGTACCCTCACTAGCCATTGTGCCATGAGAGTACAATGAACAAAGGAAAACAGACACATTTATGCCTTACGCATTTGGGGTCATCCTTACTGTTGTGTCTGATCTCCGCTGGCTGGAGCCAGACCTCACAATCTAAACTAAAACCCGATTGGCTAACAACTCAAAACTTTCCTAAATGGACAAAAACAATGGAGAGCTGGGACATGCCTATGAGCATGTCCAGCACAGGTATCTTGGTTAAAGTACAAGGACATAGAATGTACTACGTGCCTATAAGCATGGCGTGTGTAACAGCTACATTGGATAGGGCTTCACAAAGAATTACTAGCCCACTTATGATTTATTCTTTAACAAGAAAGGAAACTTTAAAAAGGAGCTTTTTTACTTCCCACATCTGCCCTGGTCCAGATGCTCGCCTGCAGAGAGATCCAAGCTTGTGCTTCAAAGGCTGGCAGTTATAACTCAAAGCTGCACACCCTGCCATTTTTCTTAAGGCACAGGCTTGGGGACTGGGGACACTGAGGGCTCCCACTGCGGCCCCAGGCAGAGCCAAGCAAAAGACCCTTCAACAGGAGAAAGCCAGCCTTGCTGAGCTGGTCCTCAGGCATTCTTCCTGCAAAATGAGGTTCTCCTCTCCCTGACCCTCAGAAGGGAAGGGTCAGACCTCCCAGGAGCTCCATAACAAGACTGTCTGCCCCGTCCCCAGTTCCTGCATCTGAGGCTGCTAGGAAGGCGGTCTTCTTCAGGAGCTTGGTAGGCGGGCTCTTCCGCCAGGCTCGGGAGCCTTTCCAGCTTGCAGTCTTCCTGGAGCAGGTTGGAAGCATCATAACACCAGCTCTGCAGAGTTGAGTCCTGCCTTCCATCCGCAGGTGCCCTGAGGCAGAGCCTTTGACATTTGCTTGAGTCAGGGCAAGACTCACTAACCCGCCAACTGAAGCCAAGTGACCAAATCCCGCTAAGCTCCTGCAGGCTGGATGGTAGGAGTTCAAGTCTTGGGGGACATCCCAGTGGCTACCAGGGCCTGGCGCCTGGCTTCTCACCTCTCACTTACACGGGAGTGTTCATACGAGGCCACTGCGCAGTGCAGGACTCTGCTTAGCAGAGGCGAGAGCTCCAGGCGACCTGAGGTCACTACCATTCAGTCAAAACTCTTGGATGCTTTTCAACGGCAGCTTCTCTCCAAAAAACAAATAAACACACACAAAAATCATTTTCTTCAGTTCCACCTAATCAGGTACCCGAAACATTTCATTCACCAAACACCTGTGAAACACTTAGTGTTTCCATTTCTTTTCTTTTCTTTTTTTTTTGAGACAGAGTCTTACTCTGATGCCAGGCTGGAGTGCAGTGGCACGATCTCAGGTCACTGCAACCTCCGCCTCCCGGGTTCAAGCAATTGTCTCCTGGTTTCAATCAATTCTCCACTTACTGCAACCTCCGCCTTTTGGTTTCAAGCAATTCTCCTGCCTCAGCCTCCAGAGTAGCTAGGATTACAGGCACCCGTCACCATGCCCGGCTAATTTTTGTATTTTTAGTAGAGACAAGGTTTCACCATGTTTGTCAGGCTGGTCTGGAACTCCTGACCTCAAGTGATCTGCCTCCCTCAGCCTCCCAGAGTGCTGGGATTATA
Organism: Cheracebus regulus; assembly: GCA_963574635.1. Taxonomy (NCBI): domain Eukaryota; kingdom Metazoa; phylum Chordata; class Mammalia; order Primates; family Pitheciidae; genus Cheracebus; species Cheracebus regulus. Next base: position 7,264 of record CAUYQU010054867.1, on the reverse strand, counting down.
GGCGTGAGCCAACACACCTGGCCTTATTATTTCAATTTCTATCGCTGCATAGCAAATCACCCCAAAATATGATGGTTTAAAACCCGACCGTTCTGTATCTTATTATTGTCTCTCCTGGCCCTAGGAATGGAGCAGGTTGAGCAAGGGGGTTTTCACTCAGGGTCACTCACACAGGAACTAGAGCCATCCCACCGGACCTGGATCATGCCCCCGACTGTCAGTTTGAAAACCCACATACAGCCCAAGGCCACTCTCCAGACCACTTGGAATTTCTGCCCAAGTCACTGGGCAGGTATCTTTCAGTAACTCCTCGTTGTTCGTGGGAGAAAATTTCAGCCAATGTGGCCTGATCGCTCCCTGGCTTTTCCCTCCTGATCCCTGCTTTGACGCGTGCTCCGCAGTGTCTAAGCCCTGGTTTGCTGTTTCTGGACTATCCTGTGCTCTTGTATGTCCTCGCCCCTTTGTGGGCTGGGGTCCTTTACACTTTTTTTTTTTTGAGACAGAGTCTCGCTCTGACATCAGGGTGGATGGAGTCCAGTGGGGAAATCTCAGCTCACTGCAACCTCCACCTCCCAGGTTCAAGCAATTCTCCTGCCTCAGTCTCCTGAGTAGCTGGCACTACAGGCACATGCCACCATGCCCAGCTAACTTTTGTATTTTTAGTAGAGACAGAGTTTCACCGTGTTGGCCAGGATGGTCTCGATTTCTTGACCTTGTGATCCATAGGCCTTGGCCTCCTAAAGTGCTGAGGTTACAGTTGTGAGCCACCAAGCCTGGCCTTTTTTCTTTTTTTTTAGACAGAGTTTCACTCTTGTTGCCCAGGCTAGAGTACAATGGCGCGCTCTCAGTTCACTGCAACCTCCACCTCCTGGGTTCAAGCGATTCTCCTACCTCAGCCTCCTGAGTAGCTGGGATTACAAGCGCCCACCACCACGCCCAGTTACATTTTGTATTTTTAATAGAAATAGGGTTTTGCCATGTTGGCCAGGCTGGTCTTAAAGTCCTGACCTCAGGTGATCTGCCTGCCTCGGACTCCCGAAGTGCTGGGATTACAGGCGTGAGCCACCGCACCCAGCTCCCTTGCACTCTTGAAGCCTCACTTTGGGAAGTGTTTCCTTTCCTCCCGGCCCATCCAGCTTGGAGCTGGGTCTCCTCCCTCTGGCACAACCTTCCCTTGCGGCGCTCATTGCATGGCATACATGTGGCCACTCTACTTCCTCTTGACATGGCGACTGAGTTCCAAGACGGAGGGACGCAGGAGGAGCCTGGTAGATGCTGGATGCCTTCTGTGACCTAGCCAGGTTGTAGCTGGATTCAAAGATGTTCCGATTGGCAATTGGTTGAAAGAGTTATTATGTAAAGACCTGGAATCAGTAGAAAGGAATGTCTGGATTACGATAAGGGGTTGTGGAGACCGAGGTTCTTATTGTGCAGATGCAGCCTCCAGGTAGCAGGGTTCAGAGCAAACAGATGGTAAATGTCTCTAAAGAGTGCCCGACTCCTAGTTAACTTCTCCAGGACAAGACCTGGAAAGGGAAGAGGATTCTCTATAGATTGTAGATTTTCCCTATAAGAGACAGTTTTGCAGGGCCATTTCAAAATATGTCAAAGAAATATATTTTGGGGGTAAAACATTTCAGTTTTTTTCTGGGCTTGCTATGTCCTGTGAGGCAACACTAGAGTCAGATTGGAATTTGGTGTCTTATTGTTATAAAGAGTCTGTATTGGCCAGGTGCAGTGGCTCATGTCTGTAATCCCAGCTACTCAGGAGACTGAGGCAGGAGAATCACTTGAACCCGGGAGGCGGAGGTTGCAGTGAGCTGAGATGGCACCATTGCACTCCAGCCTGGGTGACAAGAGAGAAAACACATCTCAAAAAAAAAAAAAAAAGAGTCTGTATTGTCAGTTTTAGAATCTGTTTCATTGCTAGTTCTGGTCAGTTGCACCTGAATTCCAAGGCAAGGAGGGTATAATGAGGGCTGTCTGACCCCTCCTTCCCATCATGGCCAGAACTAGTTTATCAGGTTTACTTTGGAATGCCCTTGGCTGAGAAGGGGGCCCATTCAGTCATGGGGATGGCTTAGAATTTTATTGCTTGGCTGGATCACCTCTGCCCCTGTGCAGGGAGCACCAAGTGCCAGAGAGGGGGTGCAGCTGGTGGAGAGGGGGTGGCAAGGGGAGAGCCATGGGCTGGGAGGAAGGAGGTGAGTGCAAAGTCCTGCCCAGGCTGGACTCAACCTCCTGTAGGTCCTGTCCACCACCGTCGCTGTGTGGCCTTGGAGAAACATCTCTGCCTTTCTGAGCACCAGCATCCCGTATGCTAGATGGGATCTGTCATATTGAGCCAACAGTGAAGGACTGAGTGTCAAAGCATTATCCAAATCTGAGGACTGAGGAGGCTGGGACCATTCCCAAGTGGCCTCAGCATCACAGGGTCTGAACGTCAGAGTCCGGGGAGCCAATTTGTTTTTCCAAGTGAGGAAACTGAGGCCCAGAAAAGATAAACCTTGATCAGGCTGCCATGGCAAGAAGGAGGCCCTGCACACCAAGCCCTCTGCCTTCAGAGGCTTTGTGCCAGGACGCTGCGACTGCCCTCTGCCTCTGTTTCTCCGTTTCCTCCATCTCATTCTCGCTTCTCTTCTGCTTTTTTCTCTGTGCCTTCCCTCTCTCCCTCTCTCTCTCTTCCTCCCTCCCTCTCTCCCCACTCCCCCACCTCTCTCTCCCTTTTCTTTCTTTCCTTTTCTGTCTCTCTTTCTCTCCCACTCTCTCCCTCCCTCTCTCTCTCCCTCTCTTCCCCTCACGTCTCTCTCCCTCCCTCTCTCTGTACTAGGTCCCCTCCCTCCCACCCTCCCTATCTCCCTTTCTCTCTCTCTCCCTCCCTCTCCTCCCCACCCCCCACCGCCGCCCCGTCGTCCCTCTCCCCTACCTCTCTCTCCCTCCGTCTCTCGTTGGTGTGGGTATCCCCGTTGGCCTCCGAAGCAGGAGATCTGATGCTGTGGACCTTGGCTCCTGCGTTACTCCCTCTGTCCCTCCCTGTTTTCCATTTCTAACCCCATAAATTCTCTGAGATTTTGTAAACAGCTTAAAATAAAGAGAAAAAAGTTTACAAGCACAGAATAGGGATGGGAACAGGTTGTGATTCACTAGGGTGCTGTGAGGCCAGGAGCCTCAGAGAGGGGAGTGGAGCTCTGCCCCTGTCTCCAGCACATGTGCCAGCGAGAGAGACAGACAGAGAGAGAAAGAGAGAAAGAGAACCAGTGAGAAGAGTGAGAAAGACGGAGGAGGGACAGAGAGGCAGATAGGCCAAGGGCAGCTTCCCCAACACAAAGCCTTCTGGACTGAGGGGGCCTTAACTGATGCACTTGCTTTACAGGCCGAGGGAGCTCAGCTCAGCCCCGGCTGGATGACCTCAGGGCTCCCTCGCACCCACCCAGGTTCTGAGTCCAAGAGCAGAGCAGTGTCCAGAACCCCGGTAAAAATAGAGCCAGCGGGGGAGGGGTGGCTGGCCTTCCAGACCTCTGGCTGCTCAGGGCCCTGGAGAGATAGCTCAGTGCCTCCAGCAGAGCAGGAAACTGCAGCCCAGAGTGAGCAAGTGGCCTGGCCAGGGTCACAGAGCTCTTGGGCAGCCGAGCTGGAGCCACAACCCCAGGCCTCCCAGCTGGCACTCTCCAGAGTACCTGCGCCCTCCCTGTGGGCCCTGAGGCGGGCCCTCCCCTCTCTGAATGGTGACAGCTCTTGGAAACAGATGCTCGGTGTCGCAAAGAAAAAATAGCACTGAGACAAAGGATCTTTCAGCCGCGCAATTTTTGCTTCCTGGACTGCAGGAAGGGTACCCTCACTAGCCATTGTGCCATGAGAGTACAATGAACAAAGGAAAACAGACACATTTATGCCTTACGCATTTGGGGTCGTCCTTACTGCTGTGTCTGATCTCCGCTGGCTGGAGCCAGACCTCACAATCTAAACTAAAACCCGATTGGCTAACAACTCAAAACTTTCCTAAACGGATAAAAGCAATGGAGAGCTGGGACATGCCTGTGAGCACGTCCAGCACAGGTATCTTGGTTAAAGTACAAGGACATAGAATGTACTACGTGCCTGTGAGCATGTCTAACAGCTACGTAGGATAGGGCTTAACAGAGTTATCAGCACATTTATTCTTTAAGAGACAGGAAACTTTAAAGAGGAACTTTTCTACTTCCCACGCAGCCTTACTTACTTGGTCTCCACTGACTGTGACTGTGAGGCTGGCAGGGTGCACAGGGCTGTGCCCCTGCAATGCACTTACCAGGAGTAAGAAGAACAGGAACAAACAGCTCACCAGGTGTGCTGGGTGCTTCCCAAGCGCTGTGCATATATTAACCCATTTATCTTCACACCAGGCCTAGGAGACAGAAGCTACCATCACACCCATTTTCCAGATGAGGAGACTGAGGCCCAGAGAGGTTAACTGACTTCCCCAAAGTTACAGAGCACGGAGTTTGGTGTGGTTGATATTCCAAGCCCAGCTGTCTGGCTCTAACTGAATTAATGGGTGAAAAGGTGAATAAAGGCTTGGTGTGCCAGCATACCTAGCAGCTGCTGCCATCATTTGATTCTCGGGCCACTGAAGGTCACAGAGTCCTCCCTACCACACACACAGGGAGGCTGGCCCCACAACCGTACCCTCGGAGTTCCTTTTGTAGGGGACAGTGGTGCCGGGAGCAGGACCACTTCTTCACACTCTAAGCCTTATTCCCAGCCAGATAATGCCTCGTCCATCCCCAGGGCTGGTTGGCAGGAGGGGTCCACATGAAGGTACAAAGCAGAGAGCAGCCTGAAAGAGCATGTTCCAAAATTTTATTTCTTTCGGTTGAGGTATGGAGATCGTTTTAACAATACAAAGTCCCAAGCGATGGCTCATGACTGTGGCACTTTGGGAGGCCAAGGTGGGAGGATCCTTTGAACTCAGGAGTTCGAGACCACTCCTGAGCAGTGTAGTGATACCCTACCTCTAAAAAATAAAAATAAAAAATGTTTTAATCCCCGCTACTTGAGAGGCTAAGGCAGGAAGGTCACCTGAGCCTGGGAAGTTGAGGCTGCAGTGAGCCATAATCGCACCATTGCACTCCAGCCTGGGTGACAGAGTGAGCTCCTGTCTCAAAAGAAAATAAAATGATACAGATACGAAGAGCCTTTCAAGAGGGCCTGAAATTGTTGTGTTTATCCTAAAGAGACTTGCCAAGAATGGGGTGAGCAGAGCCCCCTAACTAAAAGGGTGTGAGGGTCCCGCCGAGACTGACCAGAGGACAGGCTGAGGAGAGCTGCCTCCCAGCGCCAACAGGTGCCCGCCAGGCCAGTCTTGGCACAGCCACCCAGGGGCTGGTGATAATCACGTCCTGGGAGTCAGCTTCAGCCAGAGGGGGACAGGTGGTGGGGGTGGGAGGAGGTGTCAGAGGGGACAGTGGCTCAGGCTGGGTCATCGTAGGAAGGCTGGCGGCTGGGGGCTGGGTGTGTGAGTGGAGGGGACCGTTTCCATGGGGGACGTAAGGCAGGAGAGGGGAGAGTCATCGGGAACGTGTGACTGGCCCAGTCAGTGCCAGAGAAGGGGTGGCCCTCCAGAGTTCCCGAAGGTAAATCTAGCCACTCTATCCCTTCCCCAGTGGCTGCCTCACAGATTTCCTTTTCTCCCTGTAACTTGAGGGTCTAGAGGCCCGACCAGTGCCTCCTCCAGGCCCTTTGCCCTCCAGCCCTGGCCCTCAGGACTCACAAACTCCCCCATCCTCCCAGCCTTTCTTCCAGTCCCACATCCCTGACCCTAGGCCCCTAAAGCTGTCTGGCCACTCTGGATTCCAGCCTTAAGAAGGATGGCTGAGGTTCTCTGAAGTCAGACAGACAGATTCCAGATCCCATCCACCATTTCTGAGCTGGGTGACCTGGGGCGAGTTCTTAGCCACTCTGAGCCTCAGTTTCCTCATCTGTAAAGTTGAGAGAACAGGCCAGGCGTGGTGGTTCATGCTTGTAATCCCAGCACTTGGGAGGCCAAGGCAGGCGAATCAACTGAGGTCAGAAGTTCGAGACCAGCCTGACCAATATGGTAAAATCCCATCTCTACTAAAAATACAAAAATTAGGTGGGCATGGTGGCTGGCATCTGTAATCCCAGCTACTCAGGAGGCTGAGGCAGGAGAATCGCTTGAACCCTGGAGGTGGAGGTTGCAGTGAGCCGAGATCATGCCACTGTACTCCAGCCGGGGTGACAGAGTGAGACTCAGTCTCAAAAATAAATAAAATAAAATAAAATCGAGAGAACACTGTTTTTAATGCAAAATGTTGTTATAAGACTTCAAAAGGAGGTGCCTGCAAAAGATAACCTATTGTGTGATTCCATTTATGTAAGATACCCAGAAGAGGCGAATCAATAGAGACAGAAAGTAGCTGTGTGGTTGTCCAGTGCTAGAGGTGAGGCCGGGAGCCGGGAGCGTGCTAGGGGCTTCACGGCTTCTTGTGGGGTGATGCAAATGTTCTAAAATGGACGTGGTGCTGGTTTCGCACATCTGTGAATATACTAAGACCCACTGAATTGTGCACTTTTTGTTTTTTGAGACAGGTTCTCACTCTGTCGCCCAGGCTGGGTGCAGTCGTACAATCTCAGCTTCCCGAGTTCAAGCAATCCTAGCTCTGTCTTCCGAGTAGTTGGGACGAGAGGTGCATGCCACATGCCCAGCAAAATTTTTTTATTTTTAATAGAGTGTGGGGGGGGGGTCTCACTAGGTTGCCGAGGCGGGTCTTGAACTCCTGGCCTCAAGCGATCCTTCTGTCCTGGCCTCCCACAGGGCTGGGATTACAGGGCTGGGATTACAGGCTTGAGTCACTGCCTGTGCACTGTAACTGAGCAGAGTGTATGAGTGTGAATTATGCTGGGTGGCTGTGGGGCCTGGGTGCTAGAGGCTTATGGCCCAGCCTTTTGGCTGCCTGGCCACCCACCCGACAACCTGACCAAGGGCCAGAGAGCTGAGTCATTTTCAGAGAGTGGAGACTGAGATTTTCTTACCCAGCGTGCTCATCTCCTACCCCCAGGAAGCGGAATGCCAGTTCAGGGTGACCCAGGTCTCAGGGGCCCCTGCAGAGCTTAACCCCTTCCTGGCTGGCTCTGTGACCCTCGGGCAAAGGATTTCACCTCTGGCAGCAGTTTCATCATCTTTTTTTTTTTTTCTTTTTTGAGATAGTTTCATCTTCTTTTTTGTGTTGCCCAGCCTGGAGTGCAATGACGCAATCTCGGCTCA
>CAUYQU010054866.1:0-27356 GCA_963574635.1 Cheracebus regulus | reverse complement strand
TTGTACTTTAACCAAGATATCTGTGCTGGTCATGCTCACTGGCATATCCCAGCTCGTCATTGCTTTGACCTGTTTAGAAAAGTTTTAAGTTGTAGCCAATGGGGTTTTAGTTTAGATTGTGAGGTCTGGCTCCAGCCAATGGAGATCAGACACAGCAGTAAGGATGATCCCAAAAGCGTAAGGTATAAATTTGTGTGTTTTCCTTTGTTCATTGTCCTCTTGTGGCAAGACGGTTAGTGAGGGTACCCTTCCTGCAGTCTAGGAAGTAAAAATTGCATGGCTAAAAAATCTTCTGTCTCAGTGCTAATTTTTTCTTTGCGGCACTGAACATCTATTTCCAACACTGACAGAACCACCATCTAAAAAAAAAAAAAAGAGGAAGCGTATGGAGGGTATGGTCACATTCCTTTGAGGTTTTGGTGAGCATTCACTGAATCCACAGGATGCATGTGAAAAGGCGGAGGTAGGGGAACGATCCAGTATTTATTCTTCTGGAGCTGAGTTAAACTGCACTTTACATGAGATATATACAGAGAGGAGAAAGAAGTCAAATCTGCACTGAGCTGGGTGGTGATGGGGAGGCCGTTTCTGGTCTCCTCTTGTGCCTTGCCCTTGAAGATAAGCTGTTAGTTGACATTGCCAGGGTGGCCTCTCTCCTCACGTGGCCTCTTATCTTATTGCTCTGTGTTTAGGAGCACAAGGAAAGGCAGGTTTGTTTCACTTGGCTTCCCAGCTTAGCCCTTCCCTTTGGCATCGTGGGTTTGGGGTCTCCAAATTTCATTTTCCTTTCACAATTCTGACACCAATTTGGGGAAAACGCACTGTGTTTCTCTACTTCTGACACCAGATGTGGGTGTTTATTTCCACACCAAGCGGTTCTCCAAATACTAGCTGGGTTGTCCTACAATTTCATCCAATGCTGACCCTGTCGACCCGGCATCAGCACAGACTCCACTGCTGAAGCTCAGTCCCGCAGACCACACCCGATTGGGATGCCAATCTCAAGTCCAAGCTCAGGCCTCCAGTACTGCCTGTCAGTTGGGGGTTCTCATGACACTCCCCAAATGGTCCACTATTTGCTAGAGCAGCTCACAGAACTCAGAAACACTTCATGGGTTTATGTGGGCAACCCCCCACATGGGCACCAAGGAAGGAGAGCTGTGCAATTAGTGCCTGAAGAATATCTTAGTTTCTAGTGTTACTACTCAGCTATTTCCTTTATAAAATCTTTTATATACACTCATGTATTACTTTATAGAATTGGTGCCTGAAGTATAACTTACTGCTTACATATATCAGCTTATATAATCATACTTAGTACTTATATCTAGCATACCTAGTTCTATATAATCTTTCTATATAATCACATAGGTATTGTAGTCGGAGCTGTACTGACACATTTAGTGCTGATTTATAGAATCCTTCCATATAACCATATAGTAGTTTGTAGTAGGAGGAACGCCTAGAGCAGTCACAGAACAGAAGCAGTACCTGGGAAAACAGCCAGACCAGGATGAGAACCAAAGACCCAGGCGGTGGCGTCCCTGCCTGAAAGGGCATACCCTGTATGGCAGGCTTGGAGCAAGAGCCTCTCCTCCTGATAAAGGAGTTGTGGCACCTTGCATCCAGTTCCTGTGGAAAAGTAGGCCTCAGGCCTGAGATCCTGGAAGTAACCGAGGGAGAAGAACCCCTCTGGTGTAACCAGTCAAGGCTGCTATACACCCTATTAGTCTTTTCTCGCTTCTGTGCTAGCTCAAATCATCCTCCCATAAATATCTTAAGAGAAGAGCACAAGTCTGCCAGCTCCCACTGCATTAAGCTTACAGCATCCTTCTATTAGAAACCCTTTGAAGTCTCCAGCCCCCAGATAAGAAGTGCTGTGCACGACACCTGTTGCACACAGCCCACCTCTTTGCCACGGTGACCTCATGGGGGTGGATCCCTTTTCTGTACATGACTCTCTACTACTGTGCATGGCACGGCCCCCTACTGCGCACAGCCCACCTCTCTGTCCAGGTGACATAATGGGGTGGCCCCCTGGCTTGTGACTCACGTGATTATGTATGCCCTATCACTAAGCCTATAGATGATGACCTCACTCACGACCCTGCCCCTCTGCCTTGTACCCAATAAATACAGATGCTTCTGGACGTTCGGGGCCTCTCCTGTCTCCGCTCACAGGTGGCGTGGCCCCCCGAGTCCAGCTGCTTTTCTCTAGTTCTTCAGTGTCCTGTCTTTACGTCTCAGATCTGGCGCTTCAGCACAGCATAAGGGACACCCCACGACCTTGTGAGGCCCATAGCCCTACAGATTTATTATAAAGGATACAAACTCAGGAACAGCAAATGGAACGGCCGCACAGGGCAGGGTGTGCTGGGGCGGGGCTGGGACGGCACTTCCATGTCCGCTCTGGGGACAGCGCCTCCACGCCCGCTCTGGGCACGCCACCTTCCCACCGTCTCCACCTGCTCGGCATCCTGGAAGCTCATCCGATCTAGTTGTTCAAGAGTTTTTATAGTGCTGAGGGCAGTGGCTCACGCCTGCAATCCCAGCACTTTGGAAGGCCAAAGCAGGAAGATCCCTTGAAATCAGGAGTTCCAAACCAGCCTGGGCAACATACGGAGACTTCTTCTCTATTAAAAAAAAAAAAAAAAAAAAAAAAAAAAAAAAAAAAAGCCAGGCGAGATAGTGGGCTTTGGTGACAGAAACTAAAAAATAAAAATAAAAAATGAGTCAAGGTCTCTCTCTGTGGCCCAGGGTGGAGTGCAGTGGCAAGGTCTTGACTCACTGCAACCTCCGCCTCCTGGGTTCAAGCGATTCTCCTGCCTCAACCTCCCAAGTAGCTGGGATTACAGGCACCCACTACCGCTCCCAGCTAATTTTTTTGTATTATTAGTAGAGAGGGGGTTTCACCATGTTGGTTGGGCTGGTCTCAAACTCCTGACCTCAGATGACCCACCCTCCTTGGCCTCTCAAAGTGCTGAGATTATAGGCGTGAGCCACCACGCCCAGCCAAAAAAGTTTTCATAGAGTTTAACCTCTTGTTACCACCCTCTTCCTTCCTGGTGGTTAGCAGGAGGCGCTGAAGGTTCCAGCCCTGGAGTCCGTTGGCCTTTCAGGTGACTGCAAACCCTCCCCTATCCGCAGCTATTTGGGGGCCCTACCCTAATTTAATCTCATTAGCATAAACTCAGCAGTGATCAGAAGGGCACAGTATGAATTACAAGAGACAGTCCTATCACTCTGGAAATTCCAAGAGTTTTAGGTGCTCTATGCCAAGGACAGGGGACAAAGGCCCAGTACATTTCACATTCCTCCACGATCGTCTAATGTGGGCCAGTTTGTGTGTGTGTGTGTGTGAGCAAATGATCAAATGTTACAGAGTAAAGCCTCTGAGGGTCAGGGCTTATTTGCTACGGTTGTCCTGACAAACACACCAGGGGATTCTAAAGCGCAGTCAGGCACCTGGTGCGGTGGCCCATGCCTGTCATCCCAGTGCTTTACATGGCCCAGGAGGGAGGACTGCTTGCAGCTAGGAGTTTGAGACAAGCCTGGACAACATAGTGAGACCCTACCTCTATAAAAAAAAATACAAAAATTAGCTGGCCCTGCGCAGGAAGTGGATCGAAGGGCACCCAGATTTCCGGGTGTGCTTCTCTTATCTCTGTGAGCCACGGCAAGCTTGTAGCCTGTCTTGGAAGTGGCTGAGGCCCCAGGAGTCCGAGCTCCCAGCGTGTAGAGATGCTGGCAGACAATCACAAGCAGCTGTTGCACCTGCGGGCCCCCGATGCAGCCCTTCCTGGATCTTTTAGACAACACTGAGCCCCACCCCCTGCATTGCAGGACTTAGCTGTGGTCCCAGCTACCAGGGAGGCTGAGTCGAGAGGATCACTTGAGCCCAGGAGTTGGAGGTTAACGGAGAGCTATGATTGTGCCACGGCGCTCCAGCCTGGGTGACAGAGCAAGACTCCTTCTCTAAAATAAAATAAACAGAAATAAAGTGCAGCTGGGGGTGAGACTCGCCAGAACCTCTGTATGGGTCAGTTTCTTTCTCTTTTCCTTCCTTCTTTCCTTCCCTTCCTTCCTTCCTTCCTTCCTTCCTCCCTCCCTTCTTTCCTTCCTTTCTTCCTTCCTTTTCTTTCTTTCTTTCTCTTTCTTTCTGACGGAATCTTACTCTGTTGCCCAGGCTAGAGTGCAGTGATGCAATCTCGGTTCACTGCAACCTCCGCCTCCCGTGTTCAAGCAATTCTCCTGCCTCAGCCTCCCGAGTAGCTGGGATTACAGGTGTGCACCACCCCACTTGGCTAATCTTTGTATTTTTAGTAGAGATGGTGTTTTACCATGTTGGTCAGGCTGGTCTCAAACTCCTGACCTGGTGATCTGCCTGCCTCGGCCTCCCAAAGTGCTGGGATTACAGGTGTGAGCCACCGCGCCCAGCCTGTGCAGTTCAGTTTCTTCATGTGTAAGATGTGAAAAGTCCCAGAGTCTGTCACAGGGCCCTTCCTAGGAAGGGGGTGAGGTGAATTGCATAGGTTGTGGCTGGCCCAGTGCTCTGCACACAGAAATGCTCAGCACACATCACTGTGAGCTCCTTCAGCGCTCAAGGACCTTCCTACTCCCCTGGACCCAGAAGCACTGGGCACCACACTCTCTGTTCCTTTTTTCTTTTCTTTTTTCTTTTTAGACAGGGTCTCACTCTGTCGCCCACACTGGAGTGCAGTGGTGCAATCTTGTTTCACTGCAACCTCCATCCCCTAGGCTCAAGGGATCCTCCCTCCTCAGCCTCCCAAGTAGCTGGGACTACGGGTGTGCACCACCACACCTGGCTAATTAAAAATTTTTTTTTTAGAGAAGAAGGCTCCCTAAGTTGTCCAGGCTGGTCTCGAACTCCTGAGTTCAAGAGATCCACATGCTTCAGCTTCCCAAAGTGCTGGGATTACAAGTGTGAGCCACCGTGACTGGCCTGTTCCTCTTTTTTTTAATTTTTATTTTTCAGACAGAGTTTCACTCTCGTTGCCCAGGCTGGAGTGCAGTGGCGTGATCTCGGCTCACCACAACCTCCGCCTCCCAGGTTCAAGCGATTCTCCTGCCTCAGCCTCCCAAGTAGCTGGGATTACAGGCACGTGCCACCACGTCCAGATAATTTTTTGTATTTTTAGTAGAGACGGGGTTTCTCCATGTTGGCCAGTCTGGTGTGAACTCCTGACCTCAGGTGATTGGCCCACCTTGGTCTCCCAAAGTGCTGGGATTACAGGCTTGAGCTACCATGCCCGGCTATTTTAAAAATTTTATTGCACTGTGGTTTGTATTAGTTTTTATTTTTGAGACAGAGTTTCATTCGTGTTGCCCAGTCTAGATTGCAATGGCTCGATCTCGGCTCACCGAAACCTCCACCTCCCGAGTTCAAGCAATTCTCCTGCCTCAGCCTCCCGAGTGGCTGGGGTTACAGGCATGCACCAGCACACTCCGCTAATTTTGTATTTTTAGTAGAGATGGGGTTTCTCCATGTTGGTCAGGCTAGTCTTGAACTCTTGACCTCAAGTGAACTGCCCGCCTTAGCCTCCCAAAGTGCTGGGATTACAGGCATGAGCCACCGCGCCCAGCTTCCTCTTTCTTGTTTTGAAACAAACAAGGTCTTACTTTGTCACCCAGGCTGGAATGCAGTGGGCTGAACGCAGCTCACTGCAGCCTCACTCTCCCTGGCCCAAGCGATCCTCCCTCCTCAGCCTCCCAAGTAGCTGAGACTACAGTCATGTGCCACCATGCCAGGCTAACTTTGGCATCTTTTATAGCTATGGGGTTTCTCCATGTTGCCCAGGCTGGTCTTGAACCCCTGAGCTCAAGCGATCCACCCATCTTGGCCTCCTGCAGTGCTGGGATTGTAGGTGTGAGCTCCTGCGCCCAGCTTTCTGTGTTCCTTTGTCTACTCAGGGCAAGGATCCTCTCACCCTTTGACCATTTCTTTGTCCTGCTGACTCCATGGCAGGCCTCGCGTCATGTGATTTTATTTTACACAGCTGTGTTCTGTCCATCCATCAGCTCCTCCGAGCGTTGGCCTGGGTCCCGAGGGAGAACCTCTGAGTCTCCTGGTAGCATCACCCGGAGGAAGGAAAGAAGGAAGCCAGGTGGTGCTTTTCAGGGACACAAGTCAGCCAGGGCTTGTGCACCAACTCCAGTCTCTGCCCCGGGAGCCAGGGCCTCGGCTCTGCAGAGCCCGGTCACCGGAAGAGGCATCCACTCAGGAAGTGGGTCGAAGGGCACCCAGCCTTCTGAGTGTGCTTCTCTTATCTCTGTGAGCCACCGCAAGCTTGTGGCCTGCCTTGGAAGTGGCTGAGGCCCCAGGAGTCTGAGGCCCCCAGGGTGTGGAGATGCGGGGAGAGAATCACAAGCAGCTGCCGTCCCTGCTGGGCCCCCAATGCAGCCCCTTCCTGGATCTTTTAGACAACAGGGAGCCCTGCCCACATTGCAGGACAATGACATGGTTGATGCCTCCAGAGCTACGTCTGGCCTGTCTAGGACTCAGTCTCTTCTGCGAAGCTTCTGGTGCATCAGTCTTGCTGGACACTGACCTTCCTGAGTTAGCCCAGGATCCCACTGACATCTGCACCTCACTGAAGGAGCAATACCAGCCCACCTTGGGAACCAACCCGTGGCTCATCAGCTGCATAGCATTAGGGAGTCGGAGAGATCATTCATTCATTCATTCATTCATAGAGTGCTAAGTGCATGCCTACGGCGGTAGTTGATGCTGAGAGTACATGAGTGAATAAAATAGATAGATGCCCCCTCCCAGAGCTGACAGCCTACAGGGGCAGGGAGGAAGATGGGAAACCTGTGAACACATGGATACACATTTGCTGACCCAGGAAGGGACAGACAGGGAGCAGTGACCCAGGGAGACACCTACGGAGATGGAATGGTCTGGGCCCCATTCAAGCTAGAAGGGAGGAGCTGTAACAGCTACACACTTATTTCAGCAGGGCGCAGTGGCTCACGCCTAAAATCCCAGAACTTTTGGGAGGTCGAGGCGGGTGGATCACTTGAGGCCAGGAGTTTGAGACCAGTCTGGGCAATATGGTGAAACCCCATTTCTACTAAAACCACAAAAATTAGCTGGGCGTGGTGGCGCATGCCTGTAATCCCAGCTACTCAGGAGGCAAAGGTATGAGAATTGCCTGAACCCAGCAGGCAGACATTTCAGTGAGCTGAGATCGCACTCCAGCCTGGGCAACAGAGTGAGACTCTGTGTCAAAACAACAACAACAACAACAACAACAACAAAACCCCACTTATTTCATATTCAGAAAAATATTCGAAATTAATTTATTTTATTTTTTGGAGATGGAGTCCCACTCTGGAGTGCAGAGGCACAGTCTCAGCTCACTGCAACCTCCGCCTCCCAGGTTCAAGCAATTCTCTTGCCTCAGCCTCCTCGAGTAGCTGAGATTACAGCTGCGCACCACCATTCCCAGCTTTTTTTTTTTTTGTATTTTTAGTAGAGACAGGGTTTCACCATGTTGGCCAGGCTGGTCTTGAACTCCTGACCTCTGGTGATCCACCCGCCTCGGCCTCCCAAAGTGCTGGGATGACAGGCGTGAGCCACTGCACCCGGCCTCTAACTTAAATTTTTAAATCATTATTATTTTTAGAGACAGGGTCTTTCAATGTTGCCCCAGCTGGACTCAAAACTCCTGGGCTCGAGGGATCCTCCCGCCTTAGCCTCCTGAGTGGCTGGGAGCACAGGCTGCATCTTATCTCATTAAGACTTGCTATGCTTTGAATGTCCCTTTGGAAGGGGAAGTGTGCCTTCCATCCTCTGAAGATTTTCTGAAAAGCAAATGACAAAAGACAAATTAATAGGAGAAAAGGCAAATAAGTGTATTAATGTGGGTGAAGGAGACTCACGCCATGATTACCACAACCCCACAATGGGGTACAGAAGCGTATACCTTTTTCCTAGGGGAGGGAGGAGGTGGGGAATGCAGACAATTCTTCTGAGGGGCAGCAAATGGTTATTAGGGAAAAAGAATGGACCCGGGAGGCAGAAATTCACTTGTCTTAATTAATGATTAATTAATAAGTACAGGATTCTCTCTGGGATCTGAATGAGCCCGAGAGGCAGGCACCATCTGGTGGAAAGGCTTTTCAAGTGCGGGTGCATCTTCAGACCTCTTCTCTGTCACAGACAGTGAGTGACAGGGAGGGGAGAGGAGGGCCCTACTGGAATGTCTAAAAGGTAGTTTGAGGTCAAAACCAGACGGCATTTAGAATTTGAAATTTGATTTTGGGAAGTTTGTCAAATATAAAAGGTTTAAAACACTTGATCAAAATAGAATCACAGGTCACTGTAAAATAATAGTCATTCATTTAGCCAAAAGGACAATGAAAAGATTTCACAAAGCAAAATCTTTACTTTTTAGTAGAGAAGAGATTCAGTTTTCTAAACAATCAAAAGATCTAATACAGACAGTAAGAGGCACGTTCTGACCCTCTTTTTTTTTTTTTGGCGGTTTACTCAAAAGGTGAAGAAAAAATTTACTATTTCTTATTAATACCATGTGAAAATCTTGTTCAAAAGAAAACAAGTTCTACCTTTGTATCGGTATATTACTAATGTTAAAACTAATTTTATTTTATTTGTTGATATGAAGTCTTGCTCTGTTGCCCAGGCTGGAGTGCAGTGGTGCAATCTCACTCAGCTCACTGCAACCTCTGCCACCAGGGTTCAAGTGATTCTCCTGCCTCAGCCTCCCGAGTAGCTGGGACTACAGGTGCCCGCCACCATATCCAGCTAATTTTTGGTTTTAGTAGAGACGGGGTTTTTCCATGTTGGCCAGTCTGGTATGAACTCCTGACCTCAGGCTATTGGCCCACCTTGGTCTCCCAAAGTGCTGGGGTTACAGGCCTGAGCCACTGCTCCTGGCTAAAGCTAATTTTAATAACAGTTTAAAAATAGATCTAGCTGGGCGCGGTGGCTCGTGCCTGTAGTCCCAGCTACTCGGGAGGCTGAGGATGGAGGATTGCTTGAGTCCAGGAGTTCTGGGCTGTAGTGCGCTACGCCGATCAGGTGTCTGCACTAAGTTCGGCATCAATATGGTGACCTCCGGGAGCGGGGGACCACCAGGTTGCCTAAGGAGGGGTGAACCGGCCCAGGTTGGAAACGGAGGTCAAAACTCCCGTGCTGATCAGTAGTGGGATCGCGCCTGTGAATAGCCACTGCACTCCAGCCTGGGCAACATAGCGAGACCCCGTCTCTAAAAAAATAAAAAATAAAAACCAAAAATAGATCTTAGGCTGGGTGCAGTGACTCACGCCTGTAATCCCAACACTTTGGGAGGATGAGGCAGGTGGATCACGAGGTGAAGAGATTGAGACCATCCTGGCCAACATGGTGAAACCCTGTCTCCACTAAAAGTACGAAAAATTAGCCGGGCATGGTGGAGCGTGCCTGTAGTCCCAGCTACTGGGGAGGCTGAGGCAGAAGAATTGCTTGAAACTGGAAAACGGAAGTTGCAGTGAGCCGGGATCACACCACTGCACTCCAGCCTGGCGACAGAATGAGACTCTGTCTCAAAAAAAAAATTAAATAAATAAACAAAAATAAAAAAATAGATCTGTCCAGGCTGGACGTGGTGGCTCATGCCTGTAATCCCAGCACTTTGGAAGGCCACGGCAGGCAGATCACTTGCGGCCAGGAGTTTGAGACCAGCCTGGCAAAACTTTGTCTCTCTTGAAAATATAAATATTTAGCCGGGCATGGTGGTGGGTGCCTGTAATCCAAACTACTTGGGAGGCTGAGGCAGGAGAATTGCTTGAACCTGGGAGGTGAACGTTGCAGTGAGTGGAGATCACGCCACCCAGCCTGGACAATGGAGCAAAACTGTCTCAAACAAAACAAAACAAAAATAGATCCATCTTAAGCAGCTTTGACCACACAAGATTTCCATAAACCTTTTATAACCTCTTACAAAAACGTTTTTGATTTGCTTTCTCCAACTTTCTATATCTATTGTTTTATCATTTTTTTTCAATTTAAAACAATTTTTAAATAACCTGTAAACTTGACAAAATTACTTTTCCTTTAACGAAACTGCATTCTGGTTTTTTTTGTAACTCTCCTTACCAAAAACACACCACACCCTACTTTCTCTGTACAGAAAAAGTACAGAGAATTTGTTTTTGTTTTATCTGGTAGGGTTTTTTTTTCTTGTTTGTTTGTTTTGGGAGACAGGGTCTCACTCTTCTGCCCAGGCTGGAGGGCAGTGGCACAATCATGGCTCATTGCAGCCTCAACCTCCCAGGCTCAAGCCATTCTCTTGCCTCAGGCTCCTTACTAGCTAGGACTACAGGTGTGCACCACCATACCCTGCTAAGTTTTGTATTTTTTCTTGTAGAGATGGGATTTTGCCATGTTGCACGGGCTGGTCTTGAACTCCTGGGCTCAAGAAAGCCTCCTGACTCAGCCTCCCAAAGTGCTGGGATCACAGGCATGAGCCACTATCCCTGGCCAATAGTGTTTTTTTTTTTCATTATTTTTTTTTTTCTGAGTTGGAGTCTCACTGTTGCCCAGGCTGGAGTGCAGTGGTGGGATCTTGGCTCACTGTGACCTCTGCCTCCTGGGTTCAAGCAATTCTGTCTCAGCCTCCTGAGTAGCTGGGACTACAGGTGCGTGCCACCACACCCAGCTAATTTTTTTTAGTTTTATTTTTTGTATTTTTAGTAGAGACAGGGTTTCATCATGTTGGCCAGGATGGTCTCTATCTCTTGACCTCATGATCTGCCCATCTTGGCCTCCCAAAGTGCTGGGATTATAGGAGTGAGCCACTTCGCCAGGCCATGCCTGGCCAGAAGTTTTAACCACATGTGTTAACCATAGTTTTAACTCTTAGGAACCCTAATTTCCAGTGAAAAACCTAGAGGGTGAGCAGTTTTAACTGTTAGGTACCAGGTTCATAACCCACAACAGAGGACAGTGCCTGGAGAGTCTAACCCCTCCTAGCCCAGGCAGGAGGCAGAGCGGGCCAGGGATGGTGGGACGATATTGGGCTTGGTTCTGCTCCGCAGCATGTGGCCGAGGCACTGAGGACCACATATGTCCCCAGGGCTCACCATGGCCACCTCTCTAAAGCCTAGAGTCTAAAAGCTTAAAACCAAAAACATAAGGTCATAGACTGTTATATTTTGGGGCGAGATAAAGAGACCAACACCGAGACAAAAGTATGCCAAATTGCAGGGTCTTTATTGCCGGCGACCACGTAGGACTCACGTCTCTCCAACCCGTGGCCCCAAGTTGAGGGAGAGCTGGGCTTTTATACTAAAAAACACTTCTTCCGGGGGCTGGGGATTTTGCAAGCAGATTTTGCAAGCAAGCAGTTTGTACAGAAGCCAAGGTCAGCGGTTAGAGACAGGGAAATTCTCAGGGTTAGTGCGACCCTGAGCAGCTTGTTTTTGAATGCCATTTAGATGATGGCTGATGTCTGCACCTGGTGTTAGCCTAAGTAACCATTTGCCCTTATTATGTAGCCTGTTAGCCTGAGAAGCCATTTTCCTTGCCACATCACATTTAGCCTGGCTGAAGCCATTTTCCTTGCCACATCACAGACAAACAAATATGAAAAACATCATAGAAGCAACAGTTTTAGATCTTAAAACATCTGGCAGAGATGGTGTACATTAGTCTGACCTGTAGACCCAGGCAGAAAGGTCTGAAATTCTGCAGACATTTTTATCTTATTCTACCAAAAGTTACTTAAAAATTTTTAATTTGTTTTATCTTTTATTCTTTTGTTTTTCAACTACTTTCGTGAATTTTTAAAATTTTAAATAGAGATAGGGTCTTGTGTTGCTCAGGCTGGTCTCAAACTCCTGGCCTCAAGCAGTCGTCCTACTGCAGCCTCTCAAAGTGCTGGGATTACAGGTGCTAGCTTCTATGTCTGGCCACCTACAGGTTTGAAACTACTTTTATTTGTCAAAGATTACTAAAGTCATGGGAACTTGAAAAGCATTTAGGCTTATTAATTTTTTTGAGATGGAGTTTCGCTCTTGTTGCCCAGACTGAAGTGCAATGGCACAATCTTGGCTCACCACAACCTCCGCCTCCCGGGTTCAGGCGATTCTCCTGCCTCAGCCTCCCGAGTACCTGGGATGACAGGCATGTGCCATGACACCAGGCTAATTTTTTGTATTTAGTAGAGATGGGGTTTCACCATGTTGGTCAGGCGGGTCACAAACTCTGACCTCAGGTCAGATCTACCTGCCTCCACCTCCCAAAGTTCTGGGATTACAGGTGTGAGCCACTGCGCCTGGCCTTGGGTTGATCAGTTAATGAGCACTTACTTATTTGTAAGTCAGTTTGGTACCATGTAGATAGTATCTCAACAGGCATGTATACACATGTATTAATACAAATACAGAGAAACACAAATCTTATAGCTTTGATTTTTAAAATTTTAACCACAAGACAAGCAAAACTCACTGGTTTAAAAGAAGTTAGACTAAATCATGCCACTCACTGTAAATGGAAGAAGTTATATCTGAAACTCTTACAGAGTTTTTGAGAAAACAGGGTAGCAAATTTATATTTCATTCAAAGCACAAAGAGAAAATATAAGATTTTGAAAAGGGAGCTTAGTGTGTTAGAGGAAGATTAAAAATGAATACCATGTTTAATATTGAATTAAAAACGAATACCAAAGTAACACAAAATCATAGGATTTCACTACAGGATTTTATAGAGACTAACTGCATTTAGATAGTTAACTTGTGGCCAGGCACAGTGGCTCATGCCTGTAATTCCAGCACTTTGGGAAGCTAAGGTGGGAGGATCACTTAAGGCCAGGAGTTTGAGATCACCCTGGGCAACGTAACGAGATCCCATCTCTCTTAAAAAATAAAAAAACAGCTGGGAGCAGTGGCTTATGCCTGTAATCCCAGCTCCTCAGGAGGCTGAGGCAGGAGAATCACTTGAGCCCAGGAGGTGGAGGTGGAGGGGAGCCAGGAGAACAAAAAATGCTGGGTGCTGTGCCTCGTGCCTGTGACCCCAGCACTGTGGGAGGCTGACATGGGCAGATCTCTTGAGCCCAGCAGTTTGAGACCAGCCTGGGCAACATGGCAAAACCCCGTCTCTACCAAAACATATGAAAAAAAAAATTAGCTGGGTGTGATGGTGCACGTCTGTAGTTCGTATTCCTAGCTACTTGGGAGGCTGAGGCGAGAGGACTCCTTGAGCCCAGGAGGTGAAGGTTGCAGTGAGTCAGGATCAGGCCACACACAATATGTATGTGTGTATAAATGGATACATAGTTTCTAGTTTAATCTCTAGTTTCCAGCTGGACCAGAGCTCAGGGTGGAGTCCATTAACAACCAGGACCAACAAAGCTTTTGTAGTTTCCAGGGCTGGATACTTACATATGTGAAAAGCAGGTGTAGCTGGAGGGCAGAGCATCTGGACCCCCAGAAACGAAGGATTCCATTTTTACACTGAAACTTGGGTCCCCGGTAAGAAGGAATGCTCCAGGACCAGCCTCCATAGAGCTTCCACAAGCACCTCACTGCAACGGCACTCCCCCAAGGCTGATGTGAGGCCCAGTGTCAATCAGCCCTTCTGTGATCAGCCCATCACCACGGGAGCCTTATTCCTCTGCGGTGCTTCCATTGCGTCCAAGTGTTCAAACCGTGCCTGCCTTTCTTCCCTTCCTTCCTTCCCTCCCTCCCTTCCTTTTCTTTCCTTTCTCTTTCTCTCTCCCTCCTTTCTTTCGAGGGAGTCTTGCTCTGTCACCCAGGCTGGAGTGCAGTGGTGCAATCTTGGCTCACTGTAACCTCCACCTCCCAGGTTCATGTGATTCTCCTGCCTCAGCCTTTCCAGTAGCTGGGATTACAGGCACACGTCACCACACCCAGCTGATTTTTGTATTTTTAGTAGAGACGGGGTTTCACCATGTTGGCCAGGCTAGTCTCGAACTCCTGACCTCAGGTGATCCGCCTGCCTCAGCGTCCAAAAGTGCTGAGATTACAGGCGTGAGCCACCGCACCTGGCCTCAAACCGTGCCTCTCTTACAGAGAGGCACAAAGAAATGAGAAGTCCCTGCAGGAAAAACTATTCACTGCAGCCACTGTCAGCCACCTCCAAAGCTGTAGCCCTTGCCAGTGACTTGCCAGCTGCTGCACACACAGGTGTCAAGCGCTCTCTCTCAGTACATAGTAATCCTTGGTATCTCAAAAGCCAAAGAGATCTGGTAACTCAATGCAAGACAGCAGTGCTTTCGACCTGAGGGTCTTGGGAGCTCATGACTCTTGGGGCTCCACTAGGAAAACAGAAGACCCTAAAATAGGGGGTGTGCGTGGCACCTTTTTCTATGTTCTTCAAGGGGTCTCAGGGCAGCTAGAAGTCTCCTCTAGGCTGGGTGGGGAGGCTCACGCCTGTAATCCCAGCACTTTGGGAGGCCAAGACTGGCAAATCACAAGGTCAGGAGTTCGAGACCAGCCTGGCCAAAACGGTGAAACCCCGTCTCTACTAAAAATACGAAACATTAGCTGGGTGTGGTGGCGGACGCCTATAATCCCAGCTACTTGGGAGGCTGAGGCAGGAGAACTGTTTGAACCCGGAAGGCAGAGGTTGCAGTGAGCTGAGATCGCACCACTGCACTCCAGCCTGGGTGACAGAGTGAGACTCTGTCTCAGTGAAGAAAAAAAAAGTCTCCTCTAGATTTCTTCATGTGGTATGAAAGATGGCAAAAGGAAGGAGTCTTAGAAAAGCCAATTTGGGGAAACTTTTAAGTTTTCTAAATAGCCAATGAAGTTCTACATTTTTCTCAGCAAAAATCATGTCAACGTGCAAGTGGCTCACGTCTGTAATCCCAGCACTTTGGGAGGCCAAGGCCGGCAGATCACATGAGGTCAGGAGTTCAAGACCATCCTGGCCAACATGGCGAAACCTGTTTCTACTAAAAATACAAAAAAATTAGCCAGACGTCGTGGCACGCATCTACAGTCCCAGCTACGCAGGAGGCTGAGACAGGAGAATCACTTGAACCCAGGAGGGGGAGGTTGCCACTGCACTCCAGCCTGGGCGACAGAGCAAAACTCTGTCTCAAAAAAAAGAAAGGAAGCAAATGGTTGTAGTTCAGGGCTTCCCCTTTGGCGATATTTAATAAGCATCTGATACTCGCTGCTGGGTGCTGAGCTCTAAGTGCCCAGCAGGCACCATTTAACACCTGTGTTAGCTCACGTTAGCCATTATAGCATGCCACGTGGGCACGTGCGTGGACATTCAGGATGCATGGCCAATTAGTGAAAAGGGAGGTGGTCTGATAGGAAGTCCTGTGCTCTGTCCTTCGGCTTTCCTGCATCCTGGGTTGTCCCCTGCTATGCTCTCCTCCCATGCCTTACCCCATCTGCCATGGCTGGGAGGTTTTGGAGGTGGAGCAAGTGGCCTGGGACTTGGGCCACCCCTGACCCCGCAGAGTGAGAACCAGGCTCTGCAGTGAGAGGAGAACTCTGGCCCTTCACCTCTGCAGGGCGAGTCTGTGCTTGGAGCCCCCAGGGAAGGGCAGCAGGGGAGTGTGGGTGAAGCCCACCTGGCCCGATTGAGCGGCAATATGTTCCTGTGAGAGAGGAAGCTGGAAAGCTGCCTGGAGAGCCCTGAGCCAGCCAGGGGGACGTCATGGTGTGCAAGGGCCTCCAGCCACTCGGGCAGCGCATCGTTGGGTCTGCATCCCCGGGCCAGCTTGCGGGGGACCACTTACCTTCTGTAAGCCTAGTGATGTGGATCCACCTCTGCTGCTTGTTTCAGTGAAGTCACGCAACTTGTTAACCTAGTACACTTTTTTTTTTGAGATGGAGTTTCACTCTTGTTGCCCAGACTGGGGGTGCAATGGAGTGATCTCAGCTCAGCAACCTCCGCCTCCTGGGTTCAAGTGATTCTCTTGCCTCAGCCTCCTGAGTAGCTGGGATTACAGGCATGCGCCACCATGCCCAGCTAATTTTGTATTTTTAGTAGACACAGGGTTTCTCCATGTTGGTCAGGCTGGTCTCGAACTCCTGACCTTAGGTGATCCGCCCGCTTCAGCCTCCCAAAGTGCTGGGATTACAGGCGTGAACCACCGCGCCCAGCCACCTGGTCCACATTTTAAATTGTGGTAAAATACACACAAAATGTACCATTTCAACCACTGTAAGTGCACAGTTGAGTGGTGTTAAAATACACGCACACTGTTGTGCAACCATCACTGCCAACCAGCTCCGGAACGTTTTTCATCTTGCAAAACTGAAAACTCTGCCCCCATTAAATGCTCATTTCCTACTCCTTCCTCCTCCAGCCCCCTACACCCACCATCCTACTACTTTCTGTTGCTAGGAATTTGACTATTCTGGGGACCTCATGTAAGCGGAAGCATACAGTTCTTGTCTGTGTCTGGCTCTCTCCCGGAGCGTAACATCTTCACGGTTCATCCGTGTTGTGGCCTGTGTCTGAATTGCCTTCCTTTTGACGGTGGAATGATATCCCACTGTGTGGAGAGACCACAGCATGTTGATCCTTCCATCCGTGGATGGACACACGGGCTGTTTCCTCCTTTTGGCCACTGTGAACAGTGCTGCTGTGAACATGGGTTTACAAATGTCTCTTCATGACCCTGCTGTCGGCTGGGCGCAGTGGCTCATGCCTGTCATCCAGCTCCTTGGGAGGCCGAGGCAGGCGGATGTGTTCTCATCTGTCAAATGTTGAGGCACAGGGACTGTGTTAACTCGCTCAAGGCCACATCTAGCTCACTGGGGTGGGTCTGGGCTTCACACTCAGCTTTCCAGAACACATACATACACACCACCTGCCACCAAGCTGAACTGCCTGACTACAGCAGGTGTCTCCAGACCCTGTTCTGTATTTCAAGCACAGTAAGAAACGGAGCTGTGTTGATGTCAAAGAATATGATACAGGCCAGTGATTCCTTTTTATTTTTTCAATTGAGAGCAGGTGCTGTTTATTAACTGACCAGCTTAGAAAATGATCACGGTAGACACCTCAGTTCATCCCTCTAATAGGCCTGCTGATCTGGTCCTCCCTGTTGCCAGCATCTCCACCTTCTACAACATGGGTGGTCTTTTTCTTCATTCTGCCTCGTGGAGAAGATAATTTGAAGGGCCACAGGAAGTTATTTGCTTCTTTGAAGCGTTTTCCAACAGTAGAGATCCCATGAATCAGATCCTCCATGCAGATGATGCCATATTTTCCAAGAGACTGAGCAATCAGAACGTTATCTGTCAAAGCAATTCGCTTCTTTTTTATTTTGCCATAACCACGTTTGTAGATTAGTTCATTCACTGATTTCAGATTTGGGTTCCCCCCTGCAATATACGGCTCTACAATCCTCAGCATGTTATCTGAAGCCTCGTTGAGCTTCACAAAGCTTCCACTGAAGATCTGACGAAGGCGAAGAAGCTGCAACACCTTTCAGACCTTCAGGCTCACACCACTGATACCTCTGATCCTGATGACAAACGCGTTTGGGTTCTGCACGTACACAGAAGTTGCCAGCTTTCCTTGCCATCCTCACCATTCGAATTTCAGTTCTATACATCTGCCTGTATTCCTTGTGATAGTGCTTCGCTTTTTCATAGATAAGCTTCCTCCTTGCCTTTTGAAGCATCTTTTGGGCAAACTTCTTTCTCAGGCGCTTGATCATCAGCTCTGCGAAATTCCTTCACTTTTTCTTAAGGGTTTCTGGCACAGCAGGAACCTTCTTCTTCTTCATACGCCCCCATGGTTCCAGCCGGAAAAAGAGGAAGTTCAGGCCAGTGATTCTTAAACATCCTATAACCTGCCCATGGAACAGTGGCCACAGAAGACGCTGCTGGGCTGGCCGGGAGAGAACCCAGAGAGGAGGTGGGTGGGGGGAAAGAACGCTGCTAGGCCCATGATTCTGGAGACGGAACTTTCAGACGGAGACGGCAGAGCACGAGCTACCACATTTAGAAAGGGATTACTCCCAGCTGCGGCTGCATTAATGCAAGCACACCACAGCCCCGGGTCCCTCCCACCACCCCCAGCTTCACTGCAAGCAACGGTGGAGCCCTGGGAGGCCTGACAATGGGTTGTCTCCAAATTTAGGCTGCCGGGGACAGGCGGGGCCGGGAGTGCTCAGTCCGCTGGGCTGGCAGGCCCGGCGCCCCCTGCTGCACGCAAAGGAGATGACGGGGGAGCTGGGCCAGCACCCACCAGGGCGCTGGGCACCCGAGGGGTTTTCTCATCTCCAGATCTCAGGGCGACTCCCCATGGGACTACTGGGGAAAATACTTAGCACAGTCGGATTACAGGTTTGTTTCTGTCACTTGAAGCCCTAACTGCTTTTAGTGGATGGCCCCGTCTGTGAATGAACCAAACCAGGGCCTAGAGTCATCTGAGAGCTCCTCATCCCCACGCCCAGGCCCTTCCCTTTGCTGTTCCTTCACCACTCTGGCTCCGGGACCCTGTCCCTTGACACCTGGGGAGCTCCCAGCAGGCCCTGCGGCCCGAGGCACCCACCCCTATAGAACCTGGCAGCCCAAGCCCTCTGGGACTGCCTGCTACTTCCAAGACTGAGTTCAGCACACGCTGGGCCTCTGCTCTGCCCCTGCTGTTGTCACGAGTTCCCAGAACATGCTGTGCCCACTCCCAGCCTTCCCTCCTCCTGTCCTGTCCAGCCCTCTTGGGTCCCTGCTGTGCTCGTGAAGCAGAAGGGCCTGGAGCAGGGACCCAAGGCCACCTGCTCTGAACCCTGGCCTTACAAAGGCACCGCGGGAGGGAGACAGGTCCCCTTTGGTTACTCGGAGGTGGAATTCGCTGTCCTTGTCCCTCTTGTGGCTAGGTTGCGCCTCCTGATAGCAGCTCCAAGTCCCAGCTGCGTCCCTGCCCCGTTCCCTCGGGCCCTCCCGGCCGCCATGGGGTGGACAGCTGCCAGGAATACTATTTGTCCAGCCCTGGGAGGGCCATGCTTGTCATTCTCCCCGAGTTCCTGTTTTCCCTGGCTCAGGGGGCGGGTGCTTACAGACATGCTGCTTTAGTTAAACTATCCACAGCAGGCATGCACGCTGTAAACCAGAACACAGACTCGGTCTCCTTGGCAAGCAAGAGTTTATTTCTATACTTTTGTAAATATTAACTTGGTGATCACGACAAACACGGAGCAATCTCAATGCTGTTTATCCGGAGGACGGTCTGCGGGGTCACAACGACTGAAAAAAAAGATGTCACGGGCTTGACTACAGTCTCTGTTGCCATCAGTTACAGCAGGGGCTGTGCACACAGTCCTCCCCGGCAATGTCCCTGGCCGCACATGGCCTTGTTTGTCTTCACGTGTGTGTGCACTGACTGCCTCGCTAGCTTGTTCTCTCACTCTGTCGGCAGGTGCAGAGGCTGGGACGCCAGACGCCTCGTGGCGCGGAGTGCTCCGTGCTGGCACCATACCTCTCTTCCCACACTGTCTATGCTGCGACCTCTGGAGTGCGTGGGAGGACAGCCCCACCTGACTTACCCTGAGGCCACCTGGAAGTGTCAGTAGGTAGACGAGAGGCTGCCCTACCCAGCTGACTGTAAGGTGACGGCCAATACCAGTATTCTGGGCATGTTTAACTACGCCTGCTGCTGGTGGTCTAGGCCAGCAACTGCAGCTGTAACAAGAGCTATGTGGGGCGGAATTCTGTAGCCGCTCAGCTGTGTGGCCTCGTGCCCCACGGCATCGTCTCTCAGGATGCTCACTGCAGGGACTGTCCTTGGTGTGGCCCTGCAGGGACAGCCCCAGGCCTGCTGGTGGATTAAGCGCTGCTTTGGGGGCAATGCTAGGCATCATGGGTTGAAACAAAGCGGGGTCACGTGTGGAGGGTGGGGAGAAGGGGAGTGAGGCTGGGCCCTCCGAGTGCCCCTCCGAGATGAGGGTGGAAAGTGGGCAGTGGCAGCCAGAATGAGACCTGCCTGGGCTTCCTGTCCCGAGACCCACATGCCCACAGCCTCCACCCACACGTCCCTGGCAACCTGCACCGTGCAGCAGGGCCCCTCGGTGCTTTCTCGAACTTACTTCTCTTCTTCCTGAAGTTTTTCCTTTTCCTAAATCTCATAATGACTCTTGGCCACGATTCTGTCTTTTCAATGACTGTGGCTTCTACTCGAACAAGATCCTTTCTAGGAAGAAGAAAAATAAACAATGATGGGCCGGGCGTGGTGGCTCACGCCTGTAATCCTAGCACTTTGGGAGGCTGAGGTGGGTGGATCACCTGAGGTCAGGAGTTCAAGACCAGCCTGGCCATCATGGTGAAACCCCATCTTTAAAAAAAAAAAAAACAATGATGTACCTTTTGGATTATTTTTCAAATGCCTTAGGTGAGAATTTCTAAAATGAAGTTTGACTTTCTCTGTTGTTGATTATGAAAGTAATATGCCCGAAATGTAAACATTTTGAAAACCATGAAAAAGAACAAAGAACAGTTCCGGACAGTCTGTGAACAAATGTTTTTTTTATTTTTTTTGAGACAGTTTCGCTCTTGTTGCCCAGGTTGGAGTGCAGTGGCGGGATCTCGGCTCACTGTAACGTCCACTGCCTGGGTTCAAGCCATTCTCCTGCCTCAGCCTCCCGAGTAGCTGGGATTATAGGCGTGCACCACCACATCCAGCTAATTTTGTATTTTTAGTAGAGACGGGGTTTCTCCATGTTGTTCAGGCTGGTCTCGAACTCCCAACCTCAGGTGATCCACCCGCCTAGGCCTCCCAAAGTGCTGGGATTATAGGTGTGAGCCACTGTGCCAGGCCCAGCCACCACACCCAGCCTTGTGAATAAATCTTAAGAGGACTACATTGTAATAAAATAGCAAGAGACCAATAATTTGGCCTGGATGTTCTCATGGGCCCTAAATGTCCACTATTATTAAGTATAAATGTTGTGTTTGGTGTCAACAGAGAATACGAATGCCACCCCTGACCTGGCCTAATTGCACTGTGACCACTGTTTGCACGTCCAACCCTGGAGCCCCACACAAAGCCCCGCACTTCACAGCCATTACCCGAGGAGTGGCTTGCCAAGAAGCGTGAAGTTGTCTGCCCCAACCAGTAGGACCTGAAAAAATTCAACAGGTGCGTTTAATCAGTAGCTCGTTAATAACATAAGTGACATAAGTCGTTAATAACAGATAGTGACATGAACACAATGCAAAATGAGAAAGACTGACAACGCTGTGACATGAATTTCATCTGCTAGCTCGTGATCTCTTTAACATTCAACACCTGGGACTATGAGCCAACCAGCGGCAGCAGCACACAGCCGTGGGGCGGCCTGAGGGAAATGCTCCAACCCTTAGAGGCAGGAGACACACAATTTGATTATTAGATACCATGGAAATGCATCTAGATAGCTGCTGTAACTCTCATAGCAACCGCGGCTTCAAAAACCCTTCCTATCCAAGCATAACATACAGAGAGAAAATGCACAAATCATACGACCGTGTCTATTGGCGCAGCTGACAATCCTGCTAATATTGCAATGATTTAGGCTTAACTGTATTCTTTTAACGACTGCCAAATTCTGAAGAGCCAGCAACCATTCTCAATGCAGGGAAATCATGACACCAAGTGTGGCTGCAGATGAAGACATCTTTGCTTTCCAAATGCAACAGTGCTTTTTCTTTCTTTTCTTTTTTTTAGAGCTGGAGTCTTGCACTGTCGCCCAGGCTGGAGTGCAGTGGTGCGATCTTGCTCACTGCAACCTCCACCACCCAGGTTCATGCGATTCTCCTGCCTCAGTCTCCTGAGTAGCTGGGACTATAGGCTCCTGCCACCACGCCTGGCTAATTTTTTTGGTATTTTTATTAGAGACGGGGTTTCACCATATTGGCCGGGCTGGTCTCGAACTGACCTCAGGTGATCTACCCACCTTGGCCCCCAAAGTGCTGAAATGACAAGCATGAACCACTGTGCCTGGCCTACAGTGTTTTTATTAGATGTTGGAGATAATCTTAAATTTTACTGATTAGAAAAAATCCAATCATACTAAACTTAAATGTCTAGAGACAAAGTATATAACAAACTCAGCAGACATGCCTATTAGATAATAACAAATAATAAAATCAGTATTTTTAGAGTTAATTTCAGCATGACACGGTCACTCCCAGTGGGTTTCCTGTGATGAAAAACAATCTGCTTGGGAGAAGCTTTCTAGAATTTTTTGTTAATGTGAAATGTTTCAAATAATGCAAAGGTCTACCTTCAGAGGAGGAGTTTTAATCAATAAAGAAAATCACGTACCGTGTGTGTGTGTGTGTGTGTGTGTGTGTGTGTGTGTGTGTGTGATAGAGTCTCGCTCTTGTCACCCAGGCTGGAGTGCAGTGCTGTGATCTCGGCTCACTGCATCCTCCGCCTCCTGGGTTCAAGCGATTCTCCTGCATCTGCCTCTGGAGTAGCTGGGACTACAGGCGTGTGCCATCATGCCCAGCTAAGTTTCTGTATTTTTAGTAGAGACAGGGTTTCACCGTGTTGGCCAGGATGGTCTCAATCTCCTGACCTCGTGATCCACCCTCCTCAGCCTTCCAAAGTGCTGAGATTATAGGTGTGAGCCACTGCGCCCGGCCACAATCATGTATCTTATATTGATAATTAAGCATCCCAGAAAAGTTACCTGTTGCAGAGGTAATTATAATTTTATAAACAGAGTAGGCAAAAATCAAATAGACGCCTTCCACCGCCCCCCTCCCCGCCCCCCCCCCCCCACAGCAAACAGAATTAGAGCTAAAGGCTAGAACTGCTTAGCTAATTAGACCATGAAGTATTTTTTGAGATGGGGTCTCGCTCTGTTGCCCAGGCTGGAGTGCAGTGGCCAGTCACGGCTCACTGCAGCCTCAACTTCCCAGGCTCAAGTGATCCTCCGACTTCAGCCCCACAAAGAGCTGGGAGTACATGTCTGTGCCACCACGCCCAGCTAATTGTTTGGAAGTTTAGTAGAGACGAGCTATTTGATGTCTTGCTATGCTGCCCAGGCTGGTCTGGAACTCCTGAGTTCAAGCAGCCCCTGCCTTGGGCTCCCAGCGTGGGGTGGGTCATGCCTGGCCTAGACCATGCAGTTTTGAATGGTAAGGCACACGAACACCCAGGGAAATGCCTGTCAGCCAGTCTTCACTATTTAAAAACAGAGCAGCTGTCAAAGCTAATGGAGAGTAGTGTCTTAGTAGAAACTGCGCAGTTTTTCCTCAGAGACACGGGCTAGAAAGAGCACCACATCCTTAGCTGGGATTTTTACGATCTCTGCACTGAAGCCTTTTTCCATGGGAATACATTAATAAGACTGGAAGGCAGCGCAATAGAGACATGTTTCTGAACTCAGCACTGTGCAATGTGCGGTCTCCCTTCCTCCAAGAACAGACCTACTGGGCCAGGCACCGCCCTCAGAGCAGCGGAGACCTGCCCTGCTCTTGGACCCCAGCCCCACCGTGGGCATCCCCCACAGTCCCTTCTGAGCCTCAGCTTTGTTGGCCTCCACCTGAGACTGGGGGGACCCTCCTCAGTGTGAGCTGGGGCGTGGTGGTTGCATATTTGGTGGCCAGGCCCCTGAATGTCCAGAGAAGCTTGGTGGTCTCACCTTCTCCAGTCGAATTCTCTCTCCACACTGGAGGTCTAGTTCATTTCCAATTAAGATCAGGTCTTCGGAGGTGACCTTCCACTGGTGGCTGGCAAAGTGTACCACGGCAAAGAGCCTGCCGTACTGCCCCGTGGCAATCAGCTCATTCACCTTCCTCACGACCTCTGCAGGAAAGGCGGGTGGGCAGGCAGTCACCCTCCACTGCTCCCCCATGTACTGCAGTGTGATGTGCAGCTCCTGGTGGACGTGACGCCAGCACCCCTCGTGAGCACCTCACTGCGGGCAGCCCAGCCTTGCTCCACCCGCTGCAGGCACAAGTGTGGGCACAGGGCCCGTCTGCTGCTCCAGGAGCACTGGCACCGTGGCACGTGGGGCTTTCACAGACGGACGCTCCGCAAGACTGCAGAGAACACCCAAACCACCTCCTGCAACTTTCTCACCTAAGCACTCGGCAGGCCTGGCTACGTTTCCACAACTCTAGGGTGGGTGAAGCCCTCCACCTCGTTCGTTTCCATTTGTTATTAATGAGGAGCCAGGCTGGGAGTGGAAAAACCCTGAGACGCGAGAGGAGAGGCCTTTGCCAGGAGGAACCCCCCGTATCCCATCCCCACATCCCACCGCCGGGGCAGGACGGGTTCTCCCTGCACGCCTGCGCCCACAGGCGCTCCGTGCTCCGTTCCTGTCACTGCTCCAACGCAGGTCACAGTCCCCTCTCTCCTGGACCGTTTACTCTGAACAAGCATTTAATTGCACCGACCCCCGGCCTGACTGAGGGCTGGACACACAGAAGGGACCCCAGACTGCCTGCCCCTGGAATACCGCCAGAGCCAGAGCGCCAGCACGGAGGGCGGACTCTGGGGACTGAATCACTCGCACAGGATCTGGAAGAGCACTGAAAATGTAAGAAGATTCCACTACAGAATCTTGATTTCCAGCGTTGTGGAAAGCGAGAATCATGGGTCCTTTTTGACATGGGCTCCAGGTGGACCTGAGTACTGACGCCCCGACATGTTTCTCCAACAGCCAGGGTGGCACCGGCTTTTGTTAACTGTGCTGAACGTGCCAACTGGGGAGAGCTGTCCCTGAGCCCACCAGGAGCGGGAGACGAGAGGTGAAGCAGAGTCTGGGTGGTGCCTCCAGTTTCTGTCTCCCAGGGAGGTCTTACCCGCATGGTGTCTGGTCTCCTCAACTGGGTCTGGCAGGACAATTTCTGGCCATGGTGGTGAACTCAGGGATGTTTTAGGAACATATCTGTAAAACACATTTCGTACACAAATGTCACACGCACTTGAAAAGGCAGCTCAAAGCTTCCAAGAAATGGCCATACACAAATGTTAGAAGGGACCCTAGGCCACAAAAAGGCTGGCTATTTAGGACAGGCCCTGCCCCTCTGCGGTAACCCAAGGACAGGCTCCCTGCATCCTCTTCAGCCACAGGGAGCAATGGCTCATCATTCACTCACTAAAGCAGGAACTCTCAGCGCTCTGCTCCAAGAGCCCCCGCTTGGGCACCTCTCAATGCTGCAAGGATGCCCCTCCAAGCAAGCTGAGCTTGTGGTGTCTCAGGACACATTTATCTTGGAGGCACAGGCTGAAATGCCCAGACCTCCACTTTCCCCACAACCCGGGACACAGGGCCAGCAGCTCTCCTGCCTCTCGTGGCATCCAGTGGCCCTAGAATGGCAGTTCCAATGACTCTTCGCCACATCCTGCTCAAACAGGACCATGTTCCCCGCCCCTGCCCACCTCCAAGTCCTCCCAGGTAAGTGCCTCCTCCTCCTTCACGCCCAGATGACTGACAGGCAGAACTGACTCTGACCCCTGACAAGCAGTCCTGGTGTCTAAAACTGAGCAGATGGGAAAACAAGCACCCACCAAAAAGGGCTGTGTTGGGATTAGATGGCTACTGTTCCCAGCTGGCCCCAGCTCCTCCAGTGCTCTCAGTCCCAGCCGCTATACAGCACCACACCCCAGCCACCTCCCCTCTCCCCCCTCAGGATGCCAAGCTTGGTGCAGACAATACCTCTCTCTCTTTTTTTGAGACAGGGTCTCGCTCTGTTGCCCAGGCCGGAGTGCAGTGGCGTAATCTTGGCTCACTGCAACCTCCGCCTCCGGGTTCCAGCGATTCTCCTGCCTCAGCCTCCTGAGTAGCTGCGATTACAGGCAAATGCCACCATGCCCGGCTAATTTTTGTATTTTTAGTAGAGACAAGGTTTTGCCACGTTGGCCAGGCTGGTCTCAAACTCCTGGCCTCAAGTGATCTGCCCACCTCAGCCTCCCAAAGTGCTGGGATTACAAGCATGAGGTACCTTGCCTGGTCCACTGACTTCTTCATTTCCTGACTCTCCCCAGCCTGCTCGGCTTCAGGCAGGTCGGAGGAGAAGAGGGAAGGGAGGAAAGAAAGGGAGGGCCTAGATTCAAAAGGAGGTGGGATCTTTCTGACTTTCTGCTGTCTACAAAGAGGGAGGGTAGGTAGATTCCAAACTGAATTATTCAGAACTCTTTTTAAGCTTTTATTGCTGCTGCCACTGCAAAGTAAAATTTCAATCTTTCTACTCCAGTGTTGCATTAGGAAGAAGAAACCTACTTGCTCCACACGCAAAATGTGCGGCCCCCACACCAAGGACCAGGTCTCTCCGTGCTGTTGGCTGGCGCACAGGAGGGACTCCACACGAATCTGGGAGAGGAATGAATGCTTTCCCAGTGGGGAAGGGCCTGGAGCTCCTGGAAACATGAACTCCGTGGTCTGTGGCTGGTCAATGACTTTGAGGGACAAGGAGGACAAGGAAGGTACTGCTCTCTACAAAACCTCTTTGACGTGCTTGCTGGCTGTCTCCCCAGATGGGCCCGCAGTGCTCCGTGTGAGAACACGCTGGCAGGAGGTGGTAACCTCTCACACAGGACACAGGACAAAGCAAGCAAACCTGGCCATGTGCTAACGTACGACTTCTTCCTCCGCTCAGATTTGCAGCTTCTCTGAGAAGCAAGAAAGCCTCTGCACCTCCCCACTGCAGAGGAGCCCTGGAATCCCAGCAGCAGCAAGAACAGGCAGCGTTTTGTGAGCGCTTACTGTATGCCAGGCACTGTTCTAAGTGCTTTAAATGTATACACTTACAGAATCCTCTCCAACACTCAGGGAGATAGAAACAAACACTGCTTCCATTGGGAGAAGCCCGGTGTCCCAGGCGGTGAAGGGCAGCCAGACTGCACCCCGGGGCTCCCCTACACTCACTGCTCCCCCGCACTACTCCTGTGTCTCCTACCCGTAAGTGGACTCTGTCAATTGTTTTCTGCAGCTTATAGTACCTTAAAAATGTTTTTCCCGGAGAGAGATCCAAGATGGCCACGTAGCAGCAGCTCAGGATTGTAGCTGCCGGTGAAAGCACAGAGAGCGAGTGGATGCTGCAATTGCAGACGAATTTTTGATGCCCATAGACTGGGAGATTCCCGGCGAAGGAGCCACCCGGGTCGCCAGCGCGACTCTTTTGGCCGGCCCGGCGCTTCTCGGTGTGGAGTGTACGGGACTGGGTGCCCGAGGCTCTGCTGGTCCCATCCCCACAAGGAGAACAGCAATTGGAAGCGCTGAAGACTGAGAGCAAGCACAGCTGAACCTGGGAAGGCCCAGCTTTGTGGGGAAGGGGCGCCCCCTGAAGGAAAACTAAGAAACAGAAAAAACTTCATCACCAACAAGCCAGATGTCCACTCAGAGACCCAATCTGAAAGTCGGCAATTACAAAGACGACAGGTGGATAAATCCACAAAAATGGGA
>CAUYQU010054865.1:0-15941 GCA_963574635.1 Cheracebus regulus | reverse complement strand
ACAATCATTCTCAGCAAACTGACACAAGAACACAAAATCAAACACCGCATGTTCTCACTCATAGATGGGTGTTGAACAATGAGAACACATGGACACAGGGAGGGGAGCACTATACGCTGGGGTATGTTGGAGGGAAATAGGGGAGGGACAGTGGGGGGTGGGGAGTTGGGGGGAGATTGCATGGGGAGAAATGCCAGATATAGGTGAAGAGGAGGAAGGTAACAAATTACACTGCCACGTGTGTACCTATGCAACAATATTGTATGTTCTTCACATGTACCCCAAAACCTAAAATGCAATAAAAAATAAATTTAAAAAAAAAAAAAAAAAAAAAAAAAAAAGAAATATGCTAAGCACAACATTATTTATAATAGCAAAAAATGACAGACTCTAACTGTCCAGTAATAAATTATGGCCCCTCAGTATAAAGGAAAGTATGACAAGCATCATTTTAAAATGATTTTAAGGAACATAATGAAAAGTGAAACACAAAACTGCAAAACTGTACATGATTACAGCTATGATAATTGTATGTTTATATAAATGGCTTTAAAAACAATCGTTGGGAAAATAGTATTTCCTGTTGGAATTTGAATTTTATTTATATATCTCTGTATTTCAAGATTTTCTTCAATTAGCATGCAATTTTATTTTTACAGTTGTGTATGAAAAGTCATTTTAAAATGTTTCTTTTCTACATAGGTAAGAAGGGCAGATAGTTAATTCTGCTTGTACGGATGCACTGATGGCTTATATAGTAGAGATCTCTCTGGTCTGAACTTGACCACATGGGGAGGTTTGGCAGCTTTCAGCGAAGCTTGTGAACCTCATGTGCATCATTCATTCATTCACAAACACTTACTGACTACCTGCTAAGTCCTAGAAGTTAGGGCTCTAATTGTGCAGAGGTTTTGGAGGCACTTAAGAGTATGATGAAAAGATTATAAAAGTATACTTAAAACAGTATTATATAAAGTAGAAAGCAGTGAGTTACTGTTAAAATAATTGTAGGTACAGATAATGTCTTAAAGAAATAAATTTTAAAAACCAGTTAATAAAATCAAGCCTAAATCTTCAAAATTTGATAGCAGTTGGAGACACTTAGAAGCTATTTAAATTTGGACAAGTATCTCTGTGACTCAGTTTCCTCTCATGAAAGATGGGGATAATACCAGCTAACTCACTGTATTTGTTCTGAGGATTGAGGGGAGTCAACAACAAAATTATATATATAAAACATCTGTATACATCACAATTACCACTAGAGAGCCTAGAATGAGAAGTGCATTTACTACTTGGGTATTGCTTATTATTATTAACAACAATGGAGAGTAGTGGCTGCAGTTCACACTTTACTTTCTATTTCATGACACATTTCCTCTACTACCAGTCTTGCTATTTAAACCCGATTTATTAAGGAGCCCATGGTAGAGTCCTCAGGGAAGAGAAATGGCTGGAATATTCAGAATTCATAACAAACAAAGCAGGTAACATGTGCTTGTTCACTATATCAACAACAGCAGTAAAAGTTTTAAGTTCTTTTTAGCATATTAATCGTGTATGCCAAAAAATGGACATGGCCCAATGTTTGCAAATGAAACAAAAATGGGGAAAAAACTAAAAATCAATTATGTCAAAGCAATGTGGACAGACGACTCATGAACAGAAAATGAGGAAAAAATTAGATTGAGCAATTGGAAATATACTCCAAGGATTACTCGCTTGGTATCACCCTCTCCCTGTCCCATAGGCAAGAACATTGTCTATTTAGAAAAGTCTCCATTTTACTAAAATGTGACCCTTACCATGAGGGTAAAGTGACATCATAGTTCAAAGCCATGAGACTAGAAGCTGTTGTGCTTCGTGAAGCTGTATTTCTGATAATGCCAGCTTCTAGAGAAATACTCTAACTGAAGAATTTTCATTTTGTTTATCACAACTGAAAACTGATTGTTGGGATATGTCTTCCCTTCTGTTGAAATATAGTGATGTACACTGGTACGTCTCTGCAACAGTCAGAAATACTGCTCACCAATATTGGTGGTTCTCCATCTCCCAGGAACCTGGTTGGATCACATACTTCTGGCCCTTGGAGTTTGGAGTGCTATGCAATTGGTACAGATCGATGAAATGTAAGAAGATGTACGTGTGGAGCTTCTTGACCAAGCGTTTATTAGCTGGCATGAAGATTCCCCCAGTTTCCCTTTCTCTATGGCATAGTTGACATGGTGACATCTTCATCAGTCTGAGTTCTTGAGTCACTAATAGGAATGGAGCCCGTTATATTTCATTGAACTTCTGTGTATGTAGCTTGAGCAAAAAATAAACCTTTCCTGTTTTAAGCCACTGAGATTTAGGGGTGGTTATTTGTTATATCATTATCTAGTCTACATATCTAATATTAACTGTAATGTAACAAATGACATGATGCCATTAAAAGCTGATCCCTTCCACTTCCCCAAATTGCATTCCAGAACAATTTCACATTTCTCCAGGCATTACTGAGTTAATAAGTGAGAGTTGCCATTGCTTCAAACATGGTCTATAATCACTAGTATACTTGGGTGGAAAATTCAAAAACAAATTAAAATTAGATGAGAAAAATGATAATGTTTAGTTTTAAAATACATTTTGAACTGTATCCATTATTTTATAGGGAAACCGAATAAGAAAAATTAAAGTCACAAAGCAAAATAAATCCTTGTATATAGAGTTTACTTGATAGGACTAAAAAGAAACATAAATACAAAAAATGGTGAACATTTTCCTAAGAAAAACTTTATTATATTTTAATAATTTTGTACTAGCTCGGAAATGTTTATTTTTAAAAGCCTTTCAATGTTTATTGAACCTGCTCCATATTTCTTGATTACCAAATCATCTTCATTATATTTAATATCAATTGCTTGTGAAAACTGCATTCTAAAGAACTTCAGGCATTGAAGAACTTCAGCATACAAACGATGCCGATATTTAATAATCGATTCTTTATTCCAATCGCTAATGCTTGAATAAAACATAAAATGTAATTCATATATTTTGTAGCAGATTCTATTTATTGCCGCATCCCTCCCAAAACTCATTCAGCTCCCTCCTAATGGGCAATATTTCAGGAAAAGTTAGTCGCAATCTCAACCCCAGACCCAAAAAGTGAATTCTAATTGATTTAAGTCAGTCAGTGCAGTCCCATTTCCTTTCCCATGTGGATTAGACACACGCATGTGGTGCAAGTGTACTGAATGAGAGGTGAGAAGCATCTTCTGGAGGACTTCTGAGAAGGATTTTTCTCACCCTTCAACAGCTCAGAGGAATAAATCATCTCTTTTTGTGAATGTTACTATATCTGAATATGATGCTGGCAGCTACTTTTTACCATGAGATTTTGTGGTCCTGGCCAACACATGGCGGTTTCAGCAGAAACATGGAAAGAATTGGACCATGGATGAAATCACTGAGCTACTGAATTAACCAACTCTGGAATATTCAAGCTTCTGGTCTTTTTGTTATAAAACAATAAATTTTCTTCTTTGTTTAAGTGATTTTTGAGTTGACTTTTCTGGTACTTGTAGCCAAACATACAGTGATTCTGAAACTTTTCATGTTCCTTTCTATTCAACAAATGGTGCTGCGATAACTGTCAAGCCACATGTAGAGAATGAAACTGGATCTTTACCTTTCACCTCATACAAAAATCAACTCAAGATGCATCTAAGACTTAAATCTAAAACGTGAAACCATAAAAATTCTATAAAGTAACATTGAAAACCCTTCCAGACATTGGCTTACGCAAAGACTTCATGACCAAGAACTCGAAAGCAAATGCAACAAAAACGAATATAAATGGACGGGGCTTAATTAAACTAAAAAGCTTCTGTACAGCGAAAGGAACAGTTAGCAAAGTAAACAGACAACCCACAGAGTGGGAGAAAATCGACACAATCTATACATTTGACAAAGGACTAATATCCAGAATCCACAAAGAACTCAAACAAATTAGCAAGAAAAGAACAATCCCATCAAAAAGTGGGCTAAGGATGTGAATAGACAATTCTCAAAAGAAGATACACAAATGGCCAACAAATATATGAAAAAATGCTCAACATCACTAATGATCAGGAAAATGCAAATCAAAACCACAATGCGATACCACCTTACTCCTGCAAGTATGGCCAAAATTAAAAATTTTTTTAAATAATAGATTATGCTAGGGATGTGATGCAAAGTGAACACTTCTATACTGCTGGTAGGATTATAAATTATTACAACCACTATGGAAAATAATGTGGAGATTCCTTAAAGAACTAAAAGTAGAACTATCATTTATCCAGCAATCCCACTACTGGGTATCTACTCAGAGGAAGAGAAGTCATTATACAAAAAAACACTTGTGCATGCATGTTTATAGCAGCACAATTTGCAACTACAAAAACATGGAACCAGTCCAAATGCCCATCAACCAACCAGTGGGTAAAGAAATTGTGATAGATAGATGATAGATAGATAGACACACACACACACACCATGGAATACTACTCAGCCATAAAAAGAAACGAAATAATGGCATTCAGAGCAACCTGGATGGAGTTGGAGACCATTATTCTAAGTGAAGTAACTCAGGAATGAAAAATTAAACATTATATGTTCTCACCTAAAAGTGGAAACTAAGCTATGAAGACACAAAGACATAAGAATGATTCAATGGACTTTGGAGACTCAGTGGGAAAGGGTGGGAGAGGGGTGAGGGATAAGAAAGACTACAAATTAGGTATAAAGTATATTACTCAGGTGATGGATGCACCAAAATCTCAGAAATCACCACTACTGAACTTATTCATGTAATCAAAACCACCTGTTCCTCAAAAACCAACAGAAATAGATAGATAGATGATAGATAGATAGATACATGTAATGTTAAAAATTTTAAAAAGAAATTAATCATGTTCTTGAGGTTTGTACTTTCGTGATGATGACAGATAAATAGCACAGTTTTTCTCTTAAAATGACTATAATT
Source organism: Cheracebus regulus (assembly GCA_963574635.1). NCBI lineage: Eukaryota > Metazoa > Chordata > Mammalia > Primates > Pitheciidae > Cheracebus > Cheracebus regulus. The sequence continues at coordinate 10,930 of CAUYQU010054865.1, read as the reverse complement.
TATATTTTTAAAAATTTTGACAGATTACCTTTCCTAGTTGAAGATACTAATCTAGCATCAAACAAAAGATGAATCTTCAGAAATAGAACTTAATAAGGCAACATTTTAATTTTGTAATGAATCTCTCCATTATTTCTCAGAAAGCCAGTCACCTCTAAAGCTTTCCAAATAACTGTAATTAATTATAGGTTTTTTGAGCACTCAGTACCATGTTTATTTCTCCAAGGAGGAAGATCTAATGCTTACTAAGGCACTACCTACTGTCACACTCATCATATAATTATTTTATTGAGCCCTTGCAGCGGCTCTAAGAGACGTAGGTGTTAATGGCCTCATTTAGAGATGAAGAACCTGAGGACATGGTAACCAGAGTTACCTGCCAAATGTCATATATCTCGTAAGAAGCAGAGACAGAATTCAGACCTGGTCAGCCTGACTGAAGAACTCAGGAGCTGACTGCGATGTATCAAAGTTAAATTAATTGATGTTATAATTATGCTGTTGATTGCAGTGGTTACAAAGATGACTGTGAATTATTACTCTTCCCATTGAGATGCGGTTTGCAACTCCCCACTTACCCCTTGAGTCTTGGCAGGCTTGTTACTGCTTTGACTAATAGAGGACAGCAAAAGTGACACTGTGTGACTTCCGAAGCTGACAAAAAAGACCTTGAAACTTTCACCTGATTTACAGAAACACTTGCGCTTGGTGCCTTGAACTGCCGTGATAGAAATTCAATGACCCTGAGGTCACCATACCACGATAAAACAAAAGACACATGAAAAAGCCACAGGTAGAGGTTCTGGCAAGAGGTATAGCTTAGCCCAGATTTTGACACATCCAAATCCAGACACCAGACATGTGAATAAAGAAGGCTTCAGATATTTCCAGAATCCATATGTTTAAAACACCTTCTGAGGTTTGAGTCTTCCAAGCTGAGGCTCCAGACAGCACGAAGCAGAGACAAGCCATCTCAGCTGTCCTCACTCCAAATTCCTGATCTGTGGACTCCAGGAGCAATACAAAGTAACTGTTATTTTACACAGTTAACTTTGGATTCGTTTATTGTACAGCAGTAAATGACCAAAAGAGTTACGTAAGAGAATGTCTCCACTCTCAGAAAATATACACTGAAGTATGTAGGATACAAGTTTATAATGTTCACATTTCACTCTCAAGTGACTCAGAGAAGATAGTATAATACACATATATATCATAATTTTATACATATATATATATATATATATATACACACATACACATAGTCAATACTCTGGCTATGTAAGGTAATATATATTTGATAGAGAGAGAGAGAAAGAAGAAGGAAGAAGAAGAAAAAAAGAATAAATAGAAGAAACGAAGAAGGAAGAGAAAGATGGGAAAAAACAGAAAGAAGAAGAAGAAAAAATGTGGCAAAATGTTAATAATTGATGAATCTGAGTAAACATATATATGGAGTTCCTTGTATTATTCTTGAGAGTTTTCTGTAGGTTCAACATTATTTAAAAATAAATTTAAAAAGAGAACTCATGGACTTTTCATTGTAACATGAATGAGATGTCATACCTATGTAAAACCATTGCTACAACCCAATGCAGTATCTAGTTTTCTGCTAAGCTACATGGTACAGATCATATCACTTCATTTCTACACATCGATATTCATCTGGGAAGGATATATTGAGAAGTGAAATAGAGTTCCTCTCCATTTCAAAATGTGGAAAAGAATCACAACAGCATTATGATTTTTCCAGGAATATGGGACATATTTTAACATGTACTGGTTTGCAATCTGAAAGATGGCATTGCAGCTGTAAGAAAACTATGGTTTCCTCTCCAAAACACCTGTTTGCATAATTATTTAAAAGACAAGAGGCACCCAAGAAGCTGGGTAGAGTCGATGGCTCTTCAGAAAAGTAATCATAGTCTTGCAAATTCAAAAACCTAGGTGAGAGCAAATTGGAAAAAAAAAAAAATACAATAAAACGTCCCTTAGGAACTAGGTTTCATTAAACTATGAACAAGAATTGTTTTGTGTTCTTTGCCTGGCTGCATGTGAGAGCTGAAAGCAGCTGATCATGCTACACTGAACATTGGTAATCACAGTGCAATTGATCACGAGCCTGTCTTACGGAGCCTGAACAGACAGAGGTTAACAGCAGAGCTATGAGGCTGAGTTTTCTGTTGTGGAGTGGTTGTCTTCTTTATGTGATCAATATGCCATTTTATCATGAGTAGAAACTTCTTTTTCGGATTGTTATGACTTTTTTGCTCTTAGTTCAAAACAATGCCTTTGACCTTTGGAGGACTTTATTGCTTGCCTCCTTTCTTGGAGGACTTTATTGCTTGCCTCCTTTCTCAAAGAGTAACTGGGCAGGAACAGAAAAGGAAGGCTGGTCTGAGCTCAGTGCCGTCTGCCAATGCAAGGTCACCAAAATTAATGACTGTAGGACATACTTTCATGGAACTGTGGGTAACTGAATTGAGAGTAATGAAGGAGCGTGCTTCTGGGCCCTCAGCTACTGGAAACCATGCCCTTAGCACCACAAGACTGACCACTGACAAACACTAAGAAATTCCTAACTGTGCCTTTGTTTTGCCTGGTGCATTAGTTCCTATTGCTGCTATCACAAGTTAGCAGAAACTCAATTGCTTAAAACAACAGAAGTTTATTACCTTATGGTTCTAGCAGGGGCAGGAGTTCAAAATGGATCTCACTGAGCTAAAACTAACATGCCAACAAGATTACAATCTTTCTGGAAGTTCTAGGGCAGAATCTTTTTCCTTGTCACTTCCAGCTTCTTGAGGCCTCCTGCATTCCTTGGCTTATTGGCCCCTCTTTCCTAACTTCAAACCCAAAAACACATCCTTACAACTATGCTTCCGTCATCACATCTCTCCCTCCATCCCTCATGCTTTTTCTTCTTCCCACCTTCCCTTGTAAGAATCTTTGTTATTACAAACACTCACTAGGCCCACTGAGATAATCTAATAATCTCACTATTTCAAATCCTTAACTTAATCACATCTGTAAAATCTCTTTCCTCACGTAAGGTAATATATTCTCAAATTTGGGAGATTAGGACTTGGATATTTTGTGGGATCATTATTCTCCCCACCATATCTGCTTTAGATAGCATTAGATTTAGGGTCTCTAGGAAATGGGGAGATTTTAAAAAAATTATTTATAAATGATTTATAAAGTAAAATACCAAGTATCAAATACTAAAATATCAAATATCTACAAATATTAAGGGCATCCTAACCTCTTTGCTTCTGACACCAAGGATGGGCCAGAGCTACCAGAACTTTCCAAAAGACTTGTGCTTTGAATATTACCAGGCCTATCTTCCCACCTCTTATTTCAGTTTTCTTATGCATTCTTTAGTCTCTGCCTCCACAGACTAGGTTTATTTCATAATAGAAAACGTGGCAGCCAGAATTTAATAAAAGAATAAGGGATAAAACTTTGGCTTTCTGATCTCAAGTTAAAAAAATCTCAAGGAAGATTCATTAGTTCTACTTCAATGAGGGGTTTCCCCCTAGACTAGTTAACTGTGGTCAAAATTCATGTAAGAGCAAAGCAGCTCTGGCTAGTCCTCTGGCAGTGTGTGGGGGGGGAGGCGGGAGATGAGGATGTCCAATTCCCTTGAGACTGGTTACTGTAACACATATAGCAGTACAATAAAACAGCCCTACTTCAAACTTTCCACTGACCTGCCAGACAATGAGGCGTCTTAAACTGGGGTAGTGATACCCTCTTCAGGAAACGAGGACATCTGTTACAACAATGAGATTTCCTGGTAGTGGCTCCCAAACCTAGTGGTTACCAAAATCATTCGGAGAGCTTTTTAAAAATATTTATTCTAAAATCCCACCCCACACCTACTATAACAAAATCTCTAGAACTTAGATAATAGCCTACAGTTGCTAAAAACTCAATCAAAAAAACTTTTTCAGATCTAGGCTGAGGCAAGCAATGTGTATCAAGAATCACACTGCATGCATGCTCCGAATTCTTGAATGCTGGCCCTAGTCCAAACTCTATTCCTCATCCATTTTCTTACACCCACCTTACTGCTTTGCTACCTTTCCTACATCTGTGTAATGCAATCAGATTACATGGTTACCAGTACCTTTTTCTAAAAATGTGTTCCTTTAACCATCATGTCTTCTAGCCTGACCAACTGTGTTAGCCAACTCTAACTCTAGCTTTAAGCTCAAGAATCACAGGAATCCACTTCCACTTATAAGCAAAGTGTTTCATTTTTGTCTATTATCTCTATACTCTTTATTACTTTAAAACAGTGAAGAATAGAGCCAAATTAAGAAGAGAAAATTATGGAGAATGCATAAAATGAGAATACTGTGATGAACCAGGGTGTCATATTAAGGGCTATGCAATTTATCCTGTAAGTCAGTATTCAAAAGATAGAGCCAAGATCACCTGCACCAAAATCATCTCAGATAGTGCTACTAAAAGTGAATGCTCTGTACATTATTTATTATGATATCCAACAAGATAATAACATAGCACTGCAATGTAAGTCATCAAACTACTTCCTCCGTCTACAAAATCTTGCAGCAACTAAAACAGTTGGCTAAATTTAGCAATATAATTAATGACCAAGTTTATATACATTTTATTACAAGTTCATTGTCCCATGAAAACCAGCAAAAATCTGTTCTCATACAGGCACTTTAAGTATACTTAACCTAATGTACTATTTAAATAATAGCAACAACAATAGTAATAATAATATACATAACATTTATGATTGGCTTGGTTCCAAGCACTTTACATGCATTAATACATTTAAACCTGGCTAAAACCCTATGAGATGGGTAACATTTTCCTCATTTTTAAAGAAAAAAACTGAAACAAACGTAACTCCAGTAATTTGCTCAAGGATAGACAGGGATATGGATATCCATCACTCTTACTAGAAATCTAATGAACCCAAATCTCTTGGTTTAACACTCAGAAATTCTTATTCTAACTAGATCTCCAGGTTCTCATCTCTATAAAAGTAGTCCTTGGATATGTCAAAGCAGGGAATAAGAGAATTTAGATTTTAGATTAGAAAGGTAATTCTTAGCTTAATATGAAAGGCCAGCTTGAGGCAAGAAAAATTAGAAATAAGGAGACCTGTTCAAAGAGTCTGAAGTCCTTGAGGACAAGACGGTCTCACCAAGGCAGGAGAAATCAAAAGGAAAGGACAAATACCAGAGATGCACTGAAGACAGAATTTAGCTGAATAATTAAGCACCTGCTGCATCAGGCACAACATGAAGTATTCTACATATGTAACCTAGACAAAACTAGATTCCGTATGGACACTCTAGGTGGGCACACCTTGAAGCAGAAAACAGCACATTATCACATCCCCCCAAAATATTACAGAGTAATAAGGGTTTTACTGAAGATTTCACAGAGCTTCAGGTGTTATGCCTTAATCCATACATTCTAGAGGGATTGAGTGCCAATTATTCCTGCATCTTTCATAAAAGTAGGTGCTGCTCCCACTTGGCAGCAGTCTCAATCCCTGCTGAAAGGATTCCGACAGATGTGCTCCTGCACTCCCACATTCATGACGGTGATGCAAATGAATCTAAAAGGGTCGGCTTTCAACAGGTTCTAGGGAGCACCATTTGTATACCTCAGATCTCTTTTCCTAACTGAGGGGTAGACAAATATCTCATGTCTTTTTTTTTTTTTTTTTGGACAAAATCTGGTTCCTAGCTATCATTTCATCTAATCCTTGAAATTTGTTTTTCACATCTCAGCATGGATACCACAACTGGGTGGTTATGGGAGACTCTATAAGTATTCATGATTGGCCTCATAATACTACCTGAGCCCTGTACTTTCATTTATAACAAAAGCTGAAGATGCCATTAAAAATCCAATTGATTTTTGTCTCAGATTGTGTTGGGGGTGACATGCTGTAAAGAAACAAGCAAGACTGCCTGGTGAATGATCACAGAGGCTGAGATTCTCTGGTAACACACTGATCAAGACAGGGAAAATTTATCTTCCCACAAGAGGCCCCTCATTTAACTTCTTTCAAGGTTGACAGGTATTACTCTCAGACACGTTGACATGTACTACTGGGGCACTTAAGCCCCAGCAGTAAATTACCTGCATACAGGATTGTTCTCATGAAAGTGCAGAGAATGCAGATGGGAGAGTTAAAGAAGGGTAGGGGCAGTTCTTCTAGAGCAAACCCACTATCTCCCTTGCCTTACCCTGCATACCTACTCTGCTGACCTTTTGCTGGTAAGTTTGCCAATACAACTTGTCCATTGATCCAATAATGTGAGATATTATCTATTTGTCTTTAATCTTGCCATATGAAGAAAAATATATTTTCTCATATATTCCATATTTTATTTGATCCATATATTAACCATTTTATAGATAAAGTTCTAAGAAGATAAATAACTTTTCCAAGCACCTGAGTAGCCTGATTGAGAAGCTAGCATAGGTCTGTTAAGGTTTGGAAAATGAGAAGAACTGAGGATAATTTCTAAGTGTCTTGCTTCAGTATCTAGGACAATGATTCTAATGGAAATATAGACTGTAGGAATAAAATGTTTTAGGGAAATAAAATGAATTTAGTTTAAGTTATTTTAAGTGTCATGTATAAAGAGAGATTGTAAGATTTACAAATTGTATCTCCTAAAATTGATCACAATATAAATGAGAAAAAGAGCTATGTTAAAAACCTTGTTATATCTCAAAAGAACTGGCACAGAGCTATTTACACAACAAGCAATCAAAATATATTTAATTGATTAAGGTAAAAGCACAGAGAAATAAAGAAAATACTGTGTTAGAAGTATTTGGTTGGAAGTCATTTACCAGTTTAAAAAAAAACTATGTAAGTAAGGCTGGGTGCAGTGGCATACATATGTAGTCCCAAACACCTGGGGAAGCTGAGATGGGAGGATTACTTGACCCCAGGAGTTCCAGGGCAGCCTGGACATGATAGCAAGATCCTAAAAAGACAGCCAAGCAGAAACTATGTAAGTAAAGAATTTTCTTAAGAGAATGAAGCCTAATTTTCTTTTTTGAATTATTTGTTCACTAATTCATTTCAGCATTTCTTTCTTTGTTTAATTGAGAGGTTACTAAAGGTATTATTAAGGACACAAATGATTCTTAATCTCATAGAGTATAAACTATCATGGAGAAGCTAAAAATTAATTATTAATTATTAATCAGTTATTCCAAACTGTGATGAGTGCTATGAAGAAAAGAAAAACAGAATGCTGTGATAGAGAATAATGGGAAGGAATGATGACCGAAAATCTTCTTTAAATAGTGGTCAGGAAACACCTCTTTGAGAAGAAGGCAGTAAAGCTGAGAAGAAAGAGGTGGAAGAAGCCAACACCGGAAGTTTTATGGAGAAGGTGCTACATAGCATGAACAATGCTTGGGGAGACCCCAAGGTAAAAAACAGTCTGGGGCTTTTCCAAGAAATAAGGCTAATTTAACTTCTGCTGCCACATAGGTTGAAGGTCAATGTGCTGCTAAAAACAGAAAGTCAGAAAAATTTAAAAATCACATTTTTAAGGCACAAGAGGACTGTAGAAGCCACAAGGACTAAAGGGAATACATTTCAGAGAGAGAACCTTCCAGAGGAGAGCTGACGCTCTGCCACTGTACATCTAGGGCATAGACTGGATGTAGGCTAGCGTCTACAAATCAGGAACACAGGCAGCATTCCACTGCTGGGGGACAGACGAACTGTTAGAGTAGGTAGATAGGCAGATATGAGCAGGTCAGGATAGGGCCCCAAAGAATGTCAGGTGGCTGAAGGGTGACTACCAGGCAATGGTGAGGTAGCTGATGACAGGGAGGGGAAAATTTCCTAAAAAACAGGAGACAGCTTGAACTTGTGATCAACAAATTCCTGATAAGAACTTAAAATGGCAGACACTCACCATCCTCCAGGACATGTCCAGGCATGCACAGTAAGGGGCAAAATGGCAGAGTTTGACCCATATATGACTTTCCTCTGGGAGTGTATGGGAAAATTGCCCTAAAGGAGCAAGCGCAGAGCTTCAACTACCAAAGGGTGCTTGCAGCCCCGCCCCACCCAGATACTGACGCAACACTGCAAGCTGCCAGTCACCAACAGCCTGCCTGGGGGACGGATGACTAGAAGAGACTGCGGGGGAAAAAAGGAAATAGTAAATCTGTAAGAGCCTTGAACTAACAATCAGGCAGGGCACTCAATCTTTCGAGGTGCACTCTTGGTTCCTTCCAATTGTACTTTTTTTTTTTTTTTTTGCTTCATTAAACTCTAATTTCTGCCTTAAATCTACTTCTGTCTCTTGGTCGAATTCTTTCTCCTAAGAAGACAAGAATAGAGGACTACGGACCCTGGATGGACTCACCAGTGGTAACAGAACCAGTAGGATCTTTTGGTTGTGAAGAGCAGGAGGCTAAAACATTAAGCTGTAGCCTCAGAAAAGCAGACAGGGCTTTCTTGTACTCTCCTAATGCTTAAAAACAAAACGTCTGGGAGGAAAATTACGAGTAAGAGTTAGAGGCCTGAGGCCAGGCACAGTAGCTCATGCCTGTAATCATAACAATTTGAGAGGCCAAAACGAGTGGATCACCTGAGGTCAGGAGTTGGAGACCAAACTGGTCAACATGGTGAAACTCCATCTCTACTAAAAATACAAAAATTAGCTGGATATGGTAGTGGGCACCTATAATCCCAGCTACTCTAGAGACTCAGGAGTCTGAGGCAGGAGAATTTCTTGAACCCAGGAGGTGGAGGTTGCAGTGAGCCAAGATTGAGCCAGTGCACTCCAGCCTGGACAACAGAGGGAGACTCTGTCTCAAAAAGGAGCCCTGAGAGAGTGATGAAATTACTCCGGTGGTTTCCATCCACTTTTTCACAAGTACATTTGCCAATATGGGAATGTCAGCATATCTAGAGGCTGAGAACCCAGGCTGGATGCCCATCAAAAGCCATTGCTGGGGACAGAAAAGCCAGCACAGCTGGCAGTTCTACAGGGCAGGAATGGCAAAAATGGAGATTTCTGGGGCATCAGCATAGAGTAAATCACTTTCTTAAGATATCTGCCAATGCTGAAGGTACATGGGGTAGGCCCAAAGCTTGGAGCCAGAGTGAGAAATGAGAAGCAGATACAAAGCAGTATGGAAGTACAGAGGCAAGAAAGCAGGCTTCCTTAGACCCATTGCTTGTTCTATTTTCCCTTGTACTTGCTTGACATATACTATATTTACCAGCTCATTTATTGACTTTCCTACCAGGTACTCAACTTTATTCACTGCTGTATTCTCAGTGCCTAGGATGGAACATGATTTATTGATTTCAGGTATCAGAGGAACAAGCATCATAAACAGAAATATGTAGAAAATGCTATTATGCTGAAGCATATTTGTTGTTTTGGAAGTCCAGCATCACTTTGGGTATAGCTCAGGAGTAGAGCATTTGACTGCAGAGGTCCAGCATTGGGTACACTTAACAATAAAAAACATATTAAACCCTTTCCAAAATCAACTGGATGCACTGGCTCACGCCTGTAATCCTAGCACTTTGGGAGACCAAGGTGGACAGATCACAAGGTCAAGAAACCAAGACCATCTGGCCAATATGGGGAAACACCATCTCTACTAAAAATACAAAAATTAGCTGGGCGTGGTGGGGTGTGTCTGTAGTCCCAGCTACTCGGGAGGCTGAGGCAGGAGAATCATTTGAACCCGGGAGGCAGAGGCTGCAGTGAGCCAAGATTGTGCCACTGAATTCCAACCTGGCAACAGAGTGGGACTCCATGTCAAAAAAAAAAAAAAATTCTTTCCAAAATCAAAAAAAAAGAAATAGGACATTAAAATACTTATTATTATCATGTTCCAGACATTTTACAAAAAGAAGAAGGATATAAGGCCAATGTACCATATAAGCAAGTGAGATACAAGACTGAAGAAAGAGGCAAGAGTTGATCATGTAGAGCCTTGTAGGTCATGGTAAAAAAAAATTTTTTTAGAATTCTAAGTCATGGCTTTAAGTAAGAAAGTAAAATAATCCAGTTTACATTTTAAAAAGCAGAATCAAAAAAAAAAAAAGTAAGAAGCTTTGACTCTTATCCAGCGGAGAGATGATGGTAGCTTGGACTGGGATAGTTGTAGAGGATTCAAGATTTATTTTGGAGGTAGAATCAACACGACTTTCTGATGCATTGAATATAATTGACTAGAAAAAGAAATCCATCAGAGATAACTCTCAGGTTTCTGGTTAAACAAGATGGAGTCGATTGGTAGTAAAGTAGGTTGGGAAACAAAAGGAAAGTTCCCCTGAAGTTCAGAGGTTTTCCTAAGATTACTAACTAGTTAGTAGCCAAACAGGGACTAGAGGCTGGGTGTGCTGGCTCATGCCTGTAATCCCAGCACTTTGGAAGGTCGAGGCAGATGGATCACTTGAGGTCAGAAGTTCCAGACCATCCTGGCCAATATGGTGAAATCCCATCTCTACTAAAAATACAAAAATTAGCTGGGCTTGGTGGCGTGTGCCTGTTGCCCCAGCTACTCAGGAGGCTGAGGTAGGAGAATCGCTTGAACCCAGGAAGCAGAGGTTACAGTGAGCCAAGACTGTGCCATGGCACTCCAGCCTGGGCTTCGCAGAAAGACTGTCTCAAAAAAACCAAAAACAAAACAAGGACTAGAATATAGGTCTCTTAGTCCAGTACTCTCTGCCATACTAAATTAACTTTTCTTTAGGAATTGTGTTCAGTAGTATTACATCGGTACATATTTTTTTTTTATTGCATTTTAGGTTTTGGGGTACATGTGAAGAACATACAATATTGTTGCATAGGTACACACGTGGCAGTGTAATTTGTTGCCTTCCTCCCCTTCACCTATATCTGGCATTTCTCCCCATGCTATCTCC
>CAUYQU010054864.1:0-20206 GCA_963574635.1 Cheracebus regulus | reverse complement strand
TGTGGCTCCTCTGCCGGGAATCTCCCGGTCTGTGGGCAACAAAAATTCGTCAGAAAGTGCGGCGTCCACTCGTTCTCTGCGCTTTCACTGGGAGCTACATTCCTGAGCTGTTGCTAATCGGCCATCTTGGATCTCTCTCCAACATTGCTCTTTTGAGTAAGAAAAGTTCTGGATTTTAGCTAAGTTAGAAGAAACATATTTAATGGTGGTACTCCTAAGAAATAATAGGATTTTATCCAGAGTTTGTATGTCTTGACATATTCAAAATTATGTTGTTCTCTGATGCTTAATATTTGTATGAAACTCATGGACTTAATTTTTAAAGGCGTAATAGAATTGTGACTAAAACAGCAATGAAAAAGCAGCCAAGTAGCAATTTGAAGTGGGCTTCCTGTCTGTAATAGAAGACTTAATCTTTGTATGATTCCTTCTTGTTGCTAGGTTACCCAAAGGCCTTTTGGCTTTGAGTGGCAAGAATATGAGAGTTAAAAATACGTTGCTATATAGATGTTTCTTCTTTTTTTCATCTCCTTATAATTAGCAAGCTCCTTAAAGCAAAAATTACAGTTTTTCCTTCCATGGGTTTCAAAAAGCAAATTATTTGTAAGTTTTTAAACCATGCAGATGTGCTTATGCTCATGGGAGAATTGGATTTTCAGAATGAAAGAGCCAGTAATTATAGACTACTCAGTGTCCTTTATCTGCAACCACTTAATGATCTTTAATTGGATTTGATTGAAGTGAGTCTCATGAACATTAATTTGGTTAAAAAATACACATGCTTTTGAGTTTCTTAGTCAAAGCTAACATGTTTATGAGGAAAGATACAAACTGTCATGTTGGTTAAATCCATGACAATTCTATAATAAATTTGTAGCTAAAGTAAAAGACACAATATTTGTTTGCTAATAAAACTATAAAGTAGGTAACAAGTAATCATAAAATTATTGGTCCTTATACATAAATGTATGGAGTATCATTTTGTTGCTAAGTGCATTCTGCCTTACGTTTACACACACACAAAAAACTATAATTTGAAAAATATTACAGTATCAGTTCTGTGTTGTTGGAAATGAGCAATACCTGTGCAAGTCTGGAAACAGACCATTGACAGATTGTGTTAGATAAGATCTGAATTATTGCGTAGTGTAGCTAGGACAAAGCATTCATTTAAAGGCAAATCAGTTGTCTTTTCTTTATTAAGAAGCCAAGCCATTATTATCCATACTTATCCTTTAAAAGCAATGATTGTGAATCAGTGGATCAGGTGCCGATATTAGGTTCACACTGTCTCCCTGTGCTTGTTTTTATAGACTATGCATATTACAAGGTTTGGGATTGTGGTTCAGTATCTAGGAAAGTGTTTCCATAGTCACGAATACAGGGATAATGTGTTACAAGGCTGGCATATGTGTTGAGCTGTGCTAAGAAGCCCACCTAAAATAGCCTGGAAGAGACTGCTTCTGATGGCAGCATAAGTAGCGTAAGCTGCAGCGGACAGCTTATTTTATTTTCTATGTGGAAATAAGATTGCTTTTTGATATTTTTCTAATTTAAGATTTGTATTAGGAATATTCTGTTTCTTGAGGGAGAGAATCAGGTAGGTGGTTTAAACATTTTTAATGCCACTTATAAAGAAGACTCTCTTATGTGAGTAGAGTTGGATGGAGATGGCTCACACCTCCCCCAGCCCCCACCCCTCAACCCTTTTTAAAAAAAATTCAGTGTTAGTCTAGGCTTTTATTTTGGAATAGGGTGGCAGTTGTCATTGGTGCCGCCAGATCACACTGAACAAGTGTGGGTGGAGAGTTTGCTGATGCTTAAGTTGCTGTGAGTAGGTACAGCTTTCAGAGCAGTGTTTTTATTTGGTACCAGGATTACTGACAATCATGACTACTGGGAAAGGTAGGCAATTCTAATATATTCTGAAAAGTGTTTGTAATTTTTGCTGCTTGGCTAGGAAATGCCTAAATATTTTATAATTCCTTTGATAACTAAAAATCATGGATGAAACATGGGAAAGATTGTTATGAATGTTGTTGTCATTTAAGCAGGGGAAAATTGTGAAACCTACGGGGAAATAAACATCCATGTTAACCTTCTAAGACTAGGAGAGAGGAAGTAGGCACAGTAAGCTGAGGCTAGCTGTGTTTTTATCTTCTATTTATTTCCTGGGCTTTTTTTCTCTGCTTTCTTATGTTCACAGTATGAAGATTATGAACATAAATCTATTTACAGTTGCAAGGTATTTGTTAATAATGCTAAGTGATTTTGAAAAGAGTCTACTGGCTAGAAACTTCTGAGTTTTCCTAACAGCATCTAGAAGAAAAGCATAAATAAATGATAGCAGTGCAGGATGCTGCTTCTATCTTAAGTCATTGTTTATTTTTTTTTCCTCCTTTAAAAGATTTACATTTTTAAAATGCAGAAATGGACAGGAAAACTACAAAAGAAGTATTGTTTACAAAAAAATCTTACTGATTAGCTTTCAGTCTTTCCACAGAGGTTTTTCTTGGGTTTGGCCAATATTGAAGTGATTTTAAAAGACTCTGTGTAAACCAGGTTTGCATTTAAGGGTAGGGGGCAGATGATGTGATAGGAACAACCTGTATCACTGTCTTGCTTTCCTGGGGGATGGTTTTGCTGGCAGGCTCTTAATTTTTTGTCTCTGAAGGGTTTTTCCAGACTCTTTTACTGAAACAGGTATTGCACAGAGTAAAATTTTGTATAGTAACAAGTGTTCATTTGTCTTCTGCTGTGGAAAATTGGGCACACATCCAGGACTTTTGCCCAGTGTTTATTTTGTAGTGAATTGTTAAAGGTTTGTATAGCTATTTTCTTAAATTTGGTTAAGTTGGCTGAAAATAATGTAAGATGCCACATTTCTGCTATTTTTAAACTGAGAATTTAAAGTATATTTGTATTTTTAAATTGAGAATTTAAAGTAAGTATACAGTGATGATATTTTCATTTCATACCTAAGTATCGTGTTCTATTTTCAGGTTAAACTGCTGCAGGAAATCAATTCCTTGGCAGGAGAGTTAAATAATTCATGTTCTGAAGTGACCTCTCTTAGAGCCTTTCCTTTGAAGATTTGAAAGTGTGTCACTTATAAGTAGCATTTGTCTTAAGTTGTGATATTTTCATTTGTTTTTAGCAACAGGTCAAAATAATATGGGAGTCAACTTTTTTATGTTAAAAGCCATGGAGATAGCCTCCTGAGTCTGAGTTTAAAATAAAAACTGTTCTTTCACTGATATATATTTTTTAAATTGCCTACCTCCTTAGTCTCTGTCACCTGGAATTCAGGCTTACATGCTTTTGTAACTGTTACCCTCAGTAACTACAATTGTGATAGGAAACAAGGATTAAAGTACTGTTTCTTATGAAAGTGGCATATTTGAATCATATATTAATTCATGACCATTAAAAATCTGCAAAATATAACAGCAGAGACTCTCCCTAGGTGTCTAGAGTACTTTAGTGTTTTCAGAGCACTTTCCTGCATGTTTTTTGTTTGTTTTATGATCCTTATAGCAGCCCCATGAGGAGTAGGCAGGGCAGCTTTTAAACACAGATACTGAAGGTTTTGGGTTTTCTATAATCGGGTTAGTTGCAGGACAGGGGAGAGCTCTAGTGTTTGTCGTCTTAGACAAGTCTTCCTTCCAGAAAGCCATCTCGTCAGGCCAAGTACTCTGGAATCCCTCAGACCAGGTGTGAGTGCTGCCTCTGCTTGAGCAGTGTGACCTGGGACTGGCAGAATGGCTGTCTACCTCCATTTTCTCATGTGCAAACTGGGGATGAAAGTCTCTGTGCTGCAGAGCAAGTGAGGGGCCTTGGGCCTGGCACATCAATCTCATCCTATTGATATAGGGACACATCCACTGTGGCAGCTCTAGATGATATCCGAATAGAAGGTGTGAAGGTTGAACTGAGGTTTAAAGTAGTGCAGTTGATCTTTTTGTGTAGATACGGAAAGATAGTCTAAGAAAATGCAGAATTGAATGCATCCTAAGATCTTGTAAAAAGAAACTGCCACCCAGTACCCAGATCTTGGTCTCTAATACCACCAGGGCTCCTTGGGGAAATGGCTGAGTTTAGGGCTGGAGTGTATCTCGCGGGGCCAGAAAGTAAGGAAGTATTTGAAAAAAAAAATCAAAAAACAAAACAAAACAACAATGGGGGTATCTCTGAGAGACACAGGAATCAACTGAAAGTCCTCCCAATAGCCAAAGCTAGAACACTTTAAGCAACAGGAAAGTAGTGTTGGATTTGAAACCAAAGTATAAAATAAATGTTAATGATCCATATTGATATAAATAAAATGATTGGAAAGTATGTCAATGGAGATGAAGAGACGAACCTCTTGTGCAGTATTCCAAAACATTTATGTAAATATCCCATGCTAAGGAGGGGAGCATGACTTCCTAGGCTGTCAGTGTGGTGAGTGTTCTTGATAGGATGTGATGAGAATGGCATTTTACCTCTGTGGTCTTCCTTCCAAAGCCCTGTAAGCTCTGTGGAAACATGGCAGAAGCCTCAGGCAAACCCAAAATGAAGGATATTCTTTAAACTCCCTAACCATGTCAAGGTCATTGAAAACAAAGTCTGAGAAACTGTTACAACCTAGAAGAGCCTAGGGAGTCAGGATGAATAAATGTAATATGGTATCCTGAATGGGATCCTGGAGCAGATAGATAAAGGATATGAGGGAAATACTAAGGAATGCTGAATACACTAGGGACAGTAGTTAAAAATAACAGTTGATCTGCGTGTTGGGTTATGTGCTTTAAGAAAATCTTTTTGAATGTTTTGTATATTTAAAACATGTCATTAAAAAAACAAAACCTGCAAGGATTAAAGACATGGAAACCAGTAAGGATACTATTTGGTAATACTGATCTACCTGAGGGATGAGGAAGACCTGAATTAGGTTGGCCTCAGTGGGACTGGAGAGGGAATGGAAGTGGCTGGTGGTTCTAAGCAGCACTGACCACACACAATGCTTATTTAGGTCAGTGGGTGGGGGAAGACCTGGTGGGAGATGGTAGGGGAGGAGAAAAATTAAGGACAATTCCATATTTTGGCTTGGATGAATGGTGGTAGCACCAACTAGAGTGGGAAACCTGGAGGGAGAGCAGGTTTTGAGGGTAGGATGGTTATAGGTAATTATAGTTCTGGACACTTGGACATAGAATTTTGTTTGTACATGAGTTTGATTCAAGTGGGTTTGTATCTTGGAGTAGAGATGTTTTCTGTTAGAGGATTAAGCATGATTGGAACATGGATATTTATTTTAAATTGTCATCTTATTTCTGTTTGTCTTTGTATGTAGTGTAGCAGTATGGTTATTTGCCTCTCTAGCTAAAGAGGGTTCTTGAGAGTGAGATCGTTAAAGCAGAGATGGATGACTTGCAGGATTATTTGCACAAAGGGCAAATAGCTCTTAGTGTAATTACTTTAAAGTACGAGAGAACATTCTGGTAGGAAACCTTTTCCAAATTTGGATCTGAGTTTTTCCACCTGACTTACTTTTGTGTCTATGTAGTGGTTGTCAAAAAGAATTGGGTCAAGATTGCTACAGCGATAATTAAAATGACATTTCCAAAAGAGTGCAGAGTGTAGATCCGATATCTGTGGGATTTGGGTTCTGACATTTATAACTTTCAGGGCAAGTTGAAAGTAAGTACTGTGATCAAAAGGAGAAATGAACATTTAATCAGTGAAAGGATATATGGTGACTCTTATGTAATATGACACTCAGATTATCTAAGGTGAAGAAATTTTAGTTGTTCACTTCCGGAAGTCTCAGTTTTTGGTCATCAGTATGCAAACTTAATTCACATCCTTCAGTGTTGCTTCAAACTTTGCACTTTCCCATGAAATAGCAAAAATATAAGTCAGAATATGCTCATTTAAAGGCCTGTACCTTTTCAGTACCTTTTTTGAGGGATAAATGATAATTTCAATGCCCTCCTCTTCTCTAACCTATTACCAGGAAGAAGTTTGTGGTTATCATTGTTGTCACTATAGTTACCCATTCTTATTCACTGCCTTTGTGCCTTTGCTATTCCTTCCTTGTCCCTTTCTTGCCCCCACGTTTGCACACATCATTCTCACTGAGAATGTACTTCACTTTACTTTCCTCAGCCTCACGCCTGCCTAGTTTTCAGGTCATGGTGCAAAGGCTTCCTCAGAGATGCCTTGCCTGGACTTCTGTGGCCTCTAGGAATTCGCTTTCCTAAGGCTCCTTATGCTGGCTTATGATCAGCTTTGTGAGAATAAGGATGGGAGCTGCTGTGTTCACCTCTGAATTGCCAGCGGCTGGCCCAGTGCCAGGCACAGGGTGGGCGTTTACAAACATCCTTGGCATACACAAAGGGTATGTGAGCTGGGTGTGGTGGCACATGCCTATAGTCCCAGCTACTCTCTACTTTAGAAGCTGAGGCAGTGGGATTGCTTGAGCTTAGGACTGAAGACTGTAGTGCACCATGATGACTCCCGTGAGTAAACACTGCATTCCAGTGACTGCAACAAGGCAAGACTCTCTCTTTAAAGAAAAAAAGAAAATAGCGTGGACAACATGCAAAACCCCCTCTCTGCTAAAAATACAAAAAATTAGTTGGGTGTGGTGGCACATGACTGCGGTCCCTGCGTCTCGGGAGGTTGAAGTGGAAGGATGACCTGAGCCGGTGGAGGTCTAGGCTGCAGTGAGCCATAACTGCGCTACCACGCTCCAGCCTGAGCAATAGAGTGAGACCCTGTCTCCAAAAAAAGAAAAAGTGAAATGGTCCTTATTCTGTAGGTGAAGCAGGCTCACAGAAGTTCAATAACTTGTCTAAACCAGAAATACTGCCAGGATTTTTGATGTCTGGAGAGCTTTTTGAAATCTGTGTACTTTTCACCATTACGTGTGTGGTCTCACAAGGTTAGGGTCATATGGAGAAGATTGAACTCCAATTATTGTTTCATTTTCTCTTTGGTGAATCTCAGTGAAATTACCCGTTATCTAGTTGATTTATCTCGTATGCTAGATATGCTGAAACATTTATTCAGCATGAAGGAGGCTTTCACAGGCCCATGTCTCATGATGGACTTGCACACAGAGGCACTTCCAAGACAGGAGCTGAGCTAACCTTATAACCTGACTGTACTCCATGTGACTATACCACAATCTTATGTCTCCTTTGCCATGGATGCCCAGTCAGTGAAAACAGACTCACTGACCTTTAGAATTCAGATAATTGATTGAGCAGGTCAGATCAGATGTTCTTAAGACATAGTTAGGAACCTTCATGGGTTCTTACACCAAGGTCAAGGCTGAATAGGTGTATACATTTGATTTTTGTGATAGCATCTTGCTCTGTCACCCAGGCTGGAGTACAGTGGTGTTATTTCAGCTCATTGCAACCTCTGTCTCCTGGATTCAAGCAATTCTCCTGTCTTATCCTCCTGAGTAGCTGGGATTACAGGTGCCTGCCACCATGCCCTAATTTGTGTGTGTGTGTGTGTGTGTGTGTGTGTGTGTGTGTGTGTGTGTGTGTGTGTGTGTGTGTGTGTTTTAAGCAGAGATGGGATTTTACCATGTTGGCCAGGCTGGTCTTGAACTCCTGACCTCAAGTGATCCGCCTGCCTCGGGCTCCCAGAGTGCTGAGATTATAGGCGTAAGCCACTGTACCTGGCCACACTTGATTTTTAAAATACAAAATTTGAAGGAAAACACACACAATTGGAAGGCCCTCCTTTCTATCTTAAAACAATTTTTGGAGTCTTTGCTTGGGTTTCTTTGTACAAAAATGAAAGCGGTGTTTGAGCTTGGCTTACTGTATTCAGATATCTGCAATTAGGTCAGGCTGTGATAACCTGTGTGCATATGCTGGTGGCCATGAGGCTAGACCCACAGGGTAAACCCTTTTCCAAAGAGAAAGAGTAGCCTTTTTGTAGGGTAGGGCCCCTTTTTCTGCCAAAACAGTGAGTGAACCTTGCCCTGCTGCTTAGTCAGAAGCATTCTTTTGCTTCATTCTTCAAGGCAAATTGAAGCTTCCTTCTACCTCTCTCTGCCTCCTACTCTTGAATTCCGTGTCCATGACAGAGAGGCCTGAGTAATCCTCTCCCACATAGATGAGGTTATGCTTTTAGTGAAAGCTCTATGGCGTAGTGTGGTTTGGCCTTCTGTGAGCCACCATGTCTAAAATGTCTCTCACCACCCCTCTACCTTTCCCCTCACTTTGTTACAGAACACTGTTCTTTTCCTTCATTGCCTTTATCACAGATTTGTCTTTACAAATGTTGTACCCCTTTGTGCTGGAAAGTCCCTTTGGGCGGTTAGCATGAATGTTTTGTTCATACTGTATTCCCAGGAACTAGTGGTGCTTGAAATGCCGTAGATCCTCATCCTCAATGAATAAACAAAAGGAGATAGTTATCCAAGTCGGGTGGCAACTAGCCTGCTCCTCCTATAAATTATCTTGGCTGTTACTTCTTAAAGTAAATTAATGCTTTACTCATGAACTCAGAGCTTAAGAAAGAGAATCTGTTCTCTTCTTCCATTCTCCGTTTGTTCCTTTCTTTTCCCCTTTTCTCCTACCTCTTCCCCACCATGTTCTCTTGTATCTTTCCCTTGTTTCCTCTCATTGCCGTGAAGGGGTCCATAGTCAACTGGAAGAGAATCCTGGCCTCCATGGTCACAGCATACTTGTGAGCTGGATGGAAGGCCTGTGATGGGGCCCAAAGCCCTGGCTCCCTCTGTTTGTGCTCAGAAGTTCCCTGCGTGGTGGTGTTTGTGCCTAGCAAGGCTGACTTTTTGGTATGCAGGACAAAGGGGAGTGTGGGATGTTGGTGCTTATAAATTGGGCGTGAAATTTCTCACACAGTGGTTATCTTTGGCATAAATTGGGCAATGTGATTATTATGTGGGCAGTTGGCTTGGGAGCTGGGGAATACAGAGGGAAGCTGAAGGTAATGGTGAGTAGGCCTCAGTAGTGGGCCAAGATGGTGGAGATATGGTATGTGGCACACTCACTTGACCTATTTGGGCCAGAAAATGAGCATATGTCCAAAGTGTGACGACAGTTGTCAAATAAGTACTTTTAGTAATATATCTATAATTTACAAAAATGTCTTTAAGGATATCCTGTACCTTATGTAGAATAACTGTACTTAAGGGCACTTCGTCCTCCTAAAATACACTTGCTTGAAACCTCTCATGATGTTGATTCCTCCTAAGCTTTGCTTTCTTCCTGTTTTTAGCCTGCAGTTGTGTGGCCTGTGGACCTGGCCATGCATCAGCATGTCTGGATAATTCTCTAGACAATAGCAGGGAAGCTGAGTGCCATTTGCATTTAGGTTTATAATAGTACCCAAATGTAATTAAAAGAATTTTAGAAAGCTAACCACTTTGAAATTGTGAAACAAGTTATTTTTGGTTTATATTAACTGTTTATAATTATGTAAACACAGCAATGTGAACTCTAGATGGCTATGGTTTTAAGCATATGTGTGCTGTAGTTATCCAAAGGTCTTATTAAAATAATTGAAAACCATCAATTTAAATATGACTTTAACTTTTCAAATTGTAGGACTGGAATTATTCAGAGTTGAATGAACATAAAGCAAAGAAACAGACATTTTAATATTGATTGGAGAAAATAAACCCAAATCCTTGTGTATATGTAAGCATATATATACACATAGAAACACATACACATATATATACACATAGAACACACACATATATATACACATAGAAACACACACACATAGACATACACACACACATAGACATACACACACACTCTCTCTCTTTCTGAGATGTTTGCTTCAGATTCCTAAAATAAGAACTAATTTTTTCCTTCACTACAATGGTTAATTCTTTTTGTGCTATCCTGAGCTTTATTGAGCTATTGTAGACGTTTATAGTCATTATTTTTCCACAGAGAGAAGCTTGAAAGCAGCTACAAATTCATGGCCGGAGAGTACAAAAGTCAATAGTGAGGTGATTCACAAACTAGCTTTCTACCAGCCCCTGTGCAAAGCGGGGATGGGGAAAAGGGGTGGCTAAAGCAGGATGCCCAGATGGATGAGGTCACTCTTCTACCTAGGAGAGCTTTCGTATCTAAAAGAGAAAGATTCCTACAGCTGACCACTTATTTCAGCCCCTCTCGCCTCTCTCTCTTGCTCTGGCTGAATGAACTCTGAGTTAGATGGCTTATGGAGGGGGCTAGAGGATGGTCGCAGCTCTGCAAACCTAGCAGGTGGGAGAAGCAGAAGCTCTCTTGGGTAAGGCTCTGTCTGTTTTCGTCTTACCCTGGGTCTGTTTGGTCCTTGGCAGAGTTTGGGGCACTAATACACATATGTCTGGGAATGATAGTCCTTAACACATGAAGCCAGGCTTTCATTCTAAGAGTTATTGTGAATGTTGAGGAATGGAGAATTGAGTTCCTGTGGGTGTTTCAGTGTGACTGTTACTCCAGGAGATGATATTGTGGGCTCAGTTCAGGTGCTCAGAGGGTTTTGTGTCTGAGACTAACTATTCCAGCAGGAAGGATAGTTTATTCCCATCTTCCTTAATTCACACCCTAGGGAGCTCTTTGATACTGTGGATATTAAAGTACCAGTCTCTTTGTGTTCCTGTCCTTTGCTTTTTGGCTCTAAGGTAAGTTTATAGTCTTTCTAAGGTATGTTCGGAGACACTCTTCTTCAAGACTGATCTTAAATACATGACTTATGGTCTGTCACTGTAAGTTCTTTTCTCTGAGGAAGGCAAAGTATTAACAAGGATAATTTAAACTAGGCCTTCAGATTGGCCAAGAGATTCTAACTTCAAGAACCCTAACTCCGGGACGTGACCTGGGGACTTTGACTTTGATCCTCTGTTCCTTAGTGTCCAGGATGGGAACAGTCCCACAGCAGCGGGGCTCTTGGGCCTGTCCAGGTGCAGAGGGAAGCTGACTAGTTTGTTCATTATCCTGTCAGGAATTTCTTGCCCCTGCTACATCTGTTCAGGAAGAGTCTGGAATTTGTTCTCTCTTGCTGTATATTCACTGAGCGTGGTAGCCCAGGGTGTTCCTGAGTTAAGTAGGATGTGCACACATTTAAAGCCTCTCATACCCTCAGTTAATGTTAAGTGAACCCAAGTAGTACGAATTACATGTGAGGGTTGGTTAGGGGGCACAGTGGATCCTTTCTAAATTTGGCCCTGTTTTGGATTCATATGTCATATTGTATGTGTGCCGTTACGAAAACCTCATACTGAATCATACATGCTGTTGATTGTATGGGTTCCCACATTGGACTGTACACTCCAGAGTGAGAACCATGACTTCCCTTTCTGCATCCCAGCTCCTAGCAAAGTACTTGGGACAGAAATGTACTTACTAGAGAAATGCTGGAGAGATGAAGGAAGATGCACATGATGACCTGTTGTATTCAGAAGTGGTGTCCTCTCTAGTAGCCTCCCAGTAGTAGAGGCCAGGGCAAAGCAGGTGCTCTGGAAGTCCAGTTTTATTAAAGAAGTAACAAAATGATTCGTTTGAGACCAAATCACCTGTAAGGTGAACCTGTGCTCTGGACTTGAACTTCCGATTTACAGGGAGGTCAGGAAGGGTTTGGAGAGGGTTTAAAACATCGATGCCACTTGATGGAAACATATTCCTAATTGAGCTTTTTTCTTTTGCCTACAATGACAAATTATTTTCTTTCTTGTGACCCTGAGAAAATTGTCATTGAGACATCCTAGGGACGCTTAACAAGGGGGAAATGGACACTTTCCCTTTGGAATCAGTTCTAGAGGAGTGGTTTTAACCATGCCTTCCTCCATTTCTCAGTAATGTCCATACATTTATTTTGGCTGCCTAACTTGAATTTCTTGAATGGCCTTTTAAGTGCATGTTTAAAGGAAATTCTGTTCCTAATGGCTCACTTCCATTGAAATATTTTTGAAAAGCTGGTTTTTTACACACAAAGCATAGCACAAATAATTAGGGTATAAAATAGCTGTCATTTGTCCAGTACTTACAGTTTTTCTGTCTTTAATGCATTTTCTCTAATCTGCATGATATAGCACAGAGATGCTTTGGGTTGCCAGCAACACAGGCCTCCTTTCAAGTGGTAAGGAAGAAGGGGAATGAATTCGCTTGTGGAACTGAGAAGTCTGGGTATGTGGGTCTTGCTGCCCTCCTAGGGATGCATGCCAGTCATTTGACCTCGGCTGTGACTGCCACTTGTTTTGCTTTCTTCTGGTTTCCCTCTCTGTCAGGTGGGCCCTGCCATTTGTTGACTCTGACAGCTCTAGGCTTGTACCTGCACAGCTCTAAGTCCACAAGAAGAGAGATTCTAGAATTAATAATTGTGATGGGTTGGGAGAGCCCTGATGCTGTGGCCAGGGTCCACTGAGGCAAAGGTGTGGTCACTCTGAGAGTGGGGGAGGATGGTTACCCAAGAACTGCCCTGGGCTCTCAGTAAAAGAAGCACATTTCATAGGTAGACAGGATCATCCTTTTTTCAGACAGGTAAACAGAAGCCTATCTTTTTTCATTTTCTTTTTATACCTCACGTGAGATTGGTCTTGCTGAAAAGTGCAGGCCTGTGACATTACAGCTGGGCCCCAGGACAGGCTCACTGCACAGAATCATCCCTGAGCTCCTCTGTTGTGAGTATCCCTACATCTCTCTGGAGCCTGGTTATAAATTATACAGCAGCAGCCAGGGCATTTTCCACCTGAGACCCAAAGAGGAATTGTGCCTTGATCTGCACCTGCAAGGAGGCACTCAGCAGTTCTTACCCAGTGTGAACTTTGAGCTCTTACAGTGCCTTAAGGAGCAGGTGTCTGTGGAAGTTTCACAGTTCATTTCCCTCTCCAGTTTCTGATGGCGTTTTCCTTGCCTTTCTTCCCCCGGTTTTGTCCCTTTTTAGCTCCCTTTGTGAAGGACTAGTAAAGCTGAAATGAATTTTTGAGTTGTCACCTGCCTGTGCTCCAGTTCTCTCTTCTCATGTTATCTGTACCAGTGGTGTCACTGTGGAGATCGTCTTAAAATGCCAGCCCAGCTTTTTGGCAGCAAGCTTTTAGGTGGAAGGAGTGGAACATGATCCCTAACTGGCAGCTTGATTGCATTCCAGGCTCACTTCTGTGGTAGAGGATGGATTACTGGTGCCAAAGGGCAGAAGTAGCACTCTGCTATCACTCTCAAAGCTTCCATTATGCCATTTCCACTTTTGTATTGTGAAAAATGCCAACATTTCCAACCAAGCTGGAAATTTTTATATGCCTTATGTTCTAACAAAAAAAAAAAGCCTTCCTTAATTTTGTAAACAGGGAGAGTAATTTTTGTTTCAGAATATGGATATTGAAGGATTGTTTTTCACAGAGTTAGAACCTGTCCTATGTAATACTGGTCCATATTGACTGGATTGGGGGTGATACATGTACCCAATCCCCATACTTTGATGAAGAAAGGAAGGTAGAAGCTTTGAAGAAAAAGTCTTTATGTATCCATTCAATTCAGACAGTGTGTTTTGCACTTTTTACCTTTCTGTGTATCCAACTTTGGTTAAAATTAAGAGAGAACAGATGGGCAAGGAATATAGTTTGGATAATGAGCAAAATTTTTTCTGATATATGAACATAGACTTTTTTCTTTTTCTTTCTTTTTTTTTTTTTTTAAAGACGAGGTTTCACCATATTGATCAGGCTGGTCTTGAACTCCTGACCTCAGGTGATCCGCCCGCCTCAGCCTCCCAAAGTGCTAGGATTACAGGCATGAGCCACCGTGCCTGGCTTTAGACTATCTTTCTATTAGGTTTGTCTTTAATTGATCTTAACAGTGTTATGTAGTTTCCTTTTGTTAAAGTTGGTAGGTATTTTTCTTGATGCTATTGTTAATGAAATTATTTTTGTAATTTGATGTATAGAATATATAATGGATATTTTAATATTGGTTTGATATCCTACAACCTTACAGAACTTGTTTATTGGTTCTAATTTTTTCATGTGCATTCTTTAGTGTTTTCTACAGACCAAATCAAATCGTCTTTAAATTGAGATAGTTTTAGTTCTTTCAATCCAGTCTGTATGTTTTTTATTTCTTTTTCTGGTCAGATTGCCCCAGCTAGAACTTCTACCACAATGTTGAATAGAAGTAGCGAGAGTGAATATTTTCCCATGTTTTTGGTCTTAGGGGGAAAGCATTCAGTCTTTCACCATGTTGTTGATGGTGTGTGTGTGTGTGTGTGTGTGTGTGTTTTTGTAGAAGGTCTTTTTTTTTTTTTTTTTTTTTTTTTGTCAGAGTCTGGCTCCATTGCCCAGGTTGGAGTGCAATGGCACAATACTGGCTCACTGCAACCTCTGGCTCCTGGGTTCAAGCAATCCTCCTGCCTCAGCCACCTGAGTAGCTGGGCTTACAGGCATGCGCCACCATGCTGGGCTAATTTTTGTATTTTTAGTAGAGACAGGGTCTCACCATGTTGGTCAGGCTGGTCTCGAACTCTTGACCTTAGGCAATCCATCCACCTCGGCCTCCCAAAGTGCTGGGATTACAGGCATGAGCCAGCACTCCCAGCCTGTAGATGGTCTTTATCAGGTTGAGGGAGTTTCCTTCTAGTCCCTGATTGTAGTGTTTTCAGCATGAAAGCATTTTACTGTTTAGAGAATATGTTGTTTTTTTGTCTTATATTAATATGATAACTATCGTGTGTGTGTGTGTGTGTGTGTGTGTGTGTGTGTGTGTATACTTTTTTCTCTTTTTTTCTTTTTTCTTTTCCCCATGATGTGCAGAACCAACTATCATGTATATTAAACAAACATTACATTACTGGGATAAGTTGTACATGGCCATGATGTTAATTCTTTTTATATGTTGCTGAATTTGGTTTGCTAGTATTTTTTTGAGGATTTTTAATGTCTGTATTCATAAGAGATACTGAAGATACCATGCTTAAGAAATTAAGTAAATAATTTTAAGTAAGCAAACATATGCAGTAAGAATTAACACAATGTGCAGAATGTACTTAGCACAGTGCTCAGCACCTACTAAGCATCAGCTTATGGGAATTGCCTTTTTTGGGCAAATGGTCGTTTACTGTCATGACTCAGAGCATAGGATGTTGAGTTAAACAGGCCTAGGTTTGAGTCCTGGCTTCCTCCACCTTCTTATTAGCTATGTAACCTTGGGCATATTATATCTGGATGCCTTAAGTTTTTTCATTTTTAAGAGCAAAGTGATAATAGTCCTTCCCTCAGGGTTGTCAGGAGGATTTAATGTGACTATGCAAAACCATACCTAGGACCTGGTATACAGTTATGTGCTGTGAATCTATTAGTTGTTACTTTTCTTGCTACTTTTAAATATACTGACTGCAGTGGTATTATGAGGGTGAAAAATTGAAAACAATTCAACTATCAATAAATAGATGGTTGATTAAATACAGTATATGCCCACAGTGTAACAATAAGTAGTCTTTAAAATTGACCAGATTAATATTGATATAGAAAAACAGTAAGTATTGGTGGTGTGCAAAGAAGTTTATACATGTCTGTATAGAATTCATGTTTATGAATGCATTAAAGTCTAGAAATGCATATATCAAATGCATATATCAAATATTAGTATAATTCGGGGAGCTGATTGCTTATAGTGGAACTATGGCTTTTAATTTTAGAATAGGCATATGTTTTATTGGGAAAGAAGGCTATACATTTCTAGCAGAAAAATTAGGAAGCTTAAAAAATATTTGAGGTTTTAATTGCCTTTGTTGCTTTGTCCTCATATATTTTCATAGCCTCGTTTGAATTTATTATCTAATTAAACCATATGCATGTTAAAAGAAGTAACAAAAGCTTCTTAAAAAGATATATGAGAAAAGATTTCTATCCATTCACAAATTTTGCCTTTCTTTATATGGACTTCCAGAATTAAATTTTTTTGAATGTCTACTGGGTGTTGGCCCAGACTCTGTTCTAGATACAAAGTGGTCCCTACTCCAGAGACAGAGAGATGGGGAACAGCTCTGCAGCCAGCTAATTTCAGGGGGCGTTGGAGTAAATGGTACACGCATGTTCAGAGCTGGTCAGGATCTCAGGCTAGCAGTAGACTAGTGTTTTTAAGAATGTATAGGGCTATGTCTGGCAGACAGGACAAGAACTGCAGATAGCAGAAACACCCTATGCAAAAGGTTTGGAGCTGTGCAAGTTCAAGAAGAAAGACAGTTTGGGATATTTATGAAAAGCAGCCAGCCTTCGGGCTCATTATCCTGTCTCTGTGCAGCTTCCTCTTGAGAGTGCTAATTATAGTCTAGTTAGTAGGCTGCCACATTTCTTACTCCCTTGAAGGAGAGTCTCAATTAGCAGGGAGTGGGTGAATCTGAAAGCCTGTCAGGATATCAGCTTCTTCAAAGTGACCCTATTGCAGTGAAGCAGAGAGCTAGTTGTCTTTTCTTTAGAAAATGAGGCATTTTCTCCCCATTGGGCTTCTTTCTGTCAAAGCCTGCCTCAGGAGAAGAGATGGAAAAGCTTTGTTGTTTAGGTTCTGGCTTTCCTGGCAGATGGGCAGTGAGCAGATATTTCTTGGTTTCTGTGATGTTTTTGTTCTGTGATGTTTTGATGAGTGTTTAAATTTTCCAAGCTAATAGTGTGGCCCAAAACTTCTAATTCCAAGTTCTAGACACCAGACTTGAATTCATGTTTGTCTTTAGACTGCTATCTCTGCCACGCCCATAGCCAAACCTGTAGCCACAGTGGTATATTCCTTCTGATCTGTCTTCCCTATGCAACCTGGTTAAAGTTCAGTTTTGGGACAGCTGGGCTCTGCTGAGGCTTTCTTAGGGACTTCAGTGGAGGCTGCTAAAGGGACTGGGTCTGACCTCCTAGTGCTGGTCCTGTCCGCCAGCCTCTCTCCAGCATCTGAACCTCAGTGGTAGACCTGTTCAGCTTCTGGAAGTCTGCTGGTTTGCTTTTAAGGCCATGGATGAATGTGTTTGTAATCTGGCTTTTTAATTTTTATTTTTCCAAGGATTTTCTCTCCGCTGTGTTAAAAAATAATCTCTTTTGTTTTAATAGCTCTTTGTATCATGCTGTTTGGCTGCTGTTTTTCCCTTTACTATGTCTACTTACTTGGATTGCCAAGGGCGGGGTGATTCAGGGTTGGATGAAAATTATAGTATCACTCGTAGAAATTTCATGAGTCATTTTTAAGTGGTTTATCCCGACGCTGTAAAAGGTGGAATGGAGCTCAGGTGAAAAAGGATCAAAGGAGGTGATGCTCGCTGGGAACTGAAGGCTCCCACCTGCTTACTTCAGATTTCTACCTGAGACTGGCAGATGAGAGATGTGGCCCTCCCATGGCAGTCTTGGCAGTGGTGGCTGAAGATACAATTAATTATTTCTTTGGGCTTAGGGAGAACTTCCCCTTAAGATGATTTTATGTGTAACATATGCTGTTGTATTGTGTGAAAATGTTAAAAGTGATGTAATAGCACAAGCCTGCATAGTTAAAAATACTGATTTTCACACATTTCTGCCTTAGTCAAAGCTCTAAAAAAAGAGGTTAGATACTACCAGATGTCTTCTTAGCAGAAAAGCCTAAAGAAAATGGGAATCTAAATGGCTAGTATAGTTCAGTATGGATTCATTTAGCTGAGAAACACTGTAATGCTAGAACCTGGGATGTGAGACTCTTCATCCTGGGCTGTAACCATGGTCCAGTTGCAAATAAAGCTTATTTGCCCAGTTAAAGAATGGCTTATTCTACATAATAGAATTTCACAGTTAACTGAAACTAGGTACCTTTCTGATGACCTAGCTTCCTTTTAAATTTAATCTTAATTTCTGATGTCCAAAAAGCTAGGAAACATAGACTAAACTTATTTTATTTCATTTTGAGATGGAGTCTCGCCCTGTCTCCCAGGCTGGAGTGCAGTGACTCGATCTCAGCTCACTGCAGTCTCTGCCTGCCGGGTTCAAGTGATTCTCCTGCCTCAGCCTCCCAAGTAGCTGGCATTACAGGCACATGCCACCATGCTTAGCTAATTTTTGCATTTTTAGTAGAGATAGGGTTTCACCATGTTGGTCAGTCTGGTCTTGAACTCCTAACTTCATGATCCACCCGCCTCGGCCTCCCAAAATGCTGGGATTACAGGCGTGAGCCGCCGCTAAACTTATTTTTAAACAGTATGTTAAGTTTTCAAATAATTGGCTCAGTTGGTTTTTATCCTCCAAAAACCTTTGCAGGTATTTCAGTTCAAAGCATTGTGTCCAGCTGTTAATCTAGAAATAAATATACTTTTTGTCCTGTGTTTTCTTGAATTTCCAGTCAAGATGGGAAATGTGAATTACCTTCTTAACAGTGCACAGATCATTGAAAAATTGAATCTTAAGTTGTTGTGTGGGCTCATTGTGCTGTTACTGTATAGTTGTGATCTGACCCCTGTACTGTCACTGTATTCTAAGCATTTTGGGTTTAGGGGTTTTTCTGTGCATGTGTCTGCTTGTTGTAGTTTCAATTCGGCTATCAGGCCTTCAGCTCACTTATTAAGATCACTTTGCTTAATTCTTGTGTCCTCCTTCTTACTATCCCTATAATCAGTTGCTTCTAATCTGCTTAGGAATCAGATAAGTAAGCTTGTTAGATTTGCTTCCAAAGGGTAAGTAAGAAGACAAGTAGGACTCCTAAAGTTCAGTTTAAAAAGCCCTACACTAGTTGCCTCTGTACGCTCTTTCCTTCTTTGGGTGGCACTTCATAGAGGTGTTGGTGATGAAGGGCGTGCCTTCTCAGTGTGGTTTGATACGTAATACATTATTGTGTGACACCTTCAGGCAATTTGGACAAATTATAATTAACTTTGAAAAATATATGCTCTTTGAGAACGGAAATGGAACCACTTCCATTTTCTTCATGCCCTCCCTGTGCCTTATTTCCCGTATAGTTTCATGTGCGTCATCTAGTACAGCAACATGTATCCTAATTATGGTTCCTCTGGCCTCCAGGCTATTGGCCTATTACATGAGAATATAAAAAGAATGAAAGCTAAATATATTTTGCTTTAAACAGTCATCTTTTATAGAAATGATAATGTGAAAGAATAAAACAGGAGAATGAATAATAAAATATGAGGAGAAAGTCTTATATTTATCCAATATTTACTATATCTACTGCTGTTTATTTCTTTATGTAAATCCAGATTTCCAACTGGTATCATTTGCCTTTTGCCTGAAGGTCTTCCTGTTACATTTCTTGAAGTGCAGCTCTGCTGATGACAATTTTTGTTTGTCTGAATACATTTTTATTTTGCCTTTATTCTTAAAAGATGTTTTCACTGGATATAGAGTTCTAGGTTACTTCTAGGTTAATACTGTTTTCAAGCTGTCACTTCTGTTGTGTTGTGACTTGCAGGGTTTCTGATGAAGGCTGCTGCTACTTTTGTGTTTGTTCCTGTGTGTACTGTTTCTCTTCTTCTGGCTGCCCTTGTCTGGCTTTAAGCAGTTTGATTATGGTGTGCTTTTCTGTGTATGTGTCTTGTTTGGGGCGTGCAGCTTCTTGGATCTGTAGGTTTATAGTTTTTATCAAATTTGGAATGTTCTGGCCATCATTTCTTAATCTTTTTCTGTCCTTCCTCTTCTTCCCCTCGTCCTGTGGGCCTGCAGTGTTTTTTGTGTTAAACTGCTTGATATTATCCTTCATGTCTCTGAGACTCTATTCCTATTATTTATTTCTTCAGCCTTTTTTGTTTCTATGCTTATTTTGAATAAATTCTGTTGCTATGTGTTTAAGTTCCCTGATTTTTATTTTTACCTCTGCAATGTCTAGTCTGCATTTAATCTCAATTAATGAAATCTTCAGTTTTTCTTAAAATCTGTAAGTTCCATTGAGTTCTTTAAAAAAATCTTCCTTTTTTTTCTTATGATTGTCTGTGTATTTTAATATTGAACAGAATTATAATAGAAGTCATAATATTCTTCTGTCATTTCTCAGAAGTTTGCTGTTTTCTGATTTTTTTGCCCCTTCTGATATGGGCCACATTTTCCTCCCTCTTGTTATGTTTAGAATTTTTTTTTTTCTTTTTTTTCTTTTTTCTTTTTTTTTTTTTAGAGACGGGGTCTCGCTATGTTGCCCAGGCTGGAGTGCAGTGGCTATTCACAGGCGCAATCCCACTACTGATCAGCACGGGAGTTTTGACCTGCTCCGTTTCCGACCTGGGCCGGTTCACCCCTCCTTAG